>OY829530.1:6714523-6819897 GCA_963691665.1 Clepsis dumicolana
CGCCTCTCAAGCAGAGGGTCGTGGGTTCAAACCCCGGCTCGCACCTCAAAGTTTTTCGGAATTTATGTGCGGAATTACATTTTGTAATTTATCATGAGCTTTTCGGTGAAGGAAAACGTGAAGACACCAGTGACCAGTTGTACAGTCGAGTTCTTCAATATCTATTACAGTCTATTAACAGTTCAAAAATATCTACACACAGACCTTATTGCCAGTTACATAAGGTCCGTGTTTAGATATTTATGAACCGTTGGCTGTACAGGTATTGGAGAACTCGACTGTAACCCCAAAATCTTGAGCTGAAACCGCGCCTGATATTTACAGTATCGATGTATAGCAAACTAGAGGTCTTTGTATAAATATACCTGTGGCACAAGTAGCATCCTCGATCCTTGTGCGCGGGGCAGCCCGAGCCGCCCCCGTACCCATACACGTACTGATTGCTTTTGGAGGAGTGCTCGGCGAAGTATATTCCAGCGCCGAACATGCCGCCTGCAAGAAGATTGGTGATCGCAAAGGTCATAGCAAAAACATATATGGAAATGGAACAATACTCAGTAGAGTCGATACCTAAGATTCAATAGAAGAAGATGTTCATAATGCGACTCTGTTAATCTTGTTTTATTACCGTGTTGCAATTATTTTGCTATGACCTGTCCGAGCTCTGCCTATGACTAGTCGTTACGCCGAAGATATAGCTTCAAGTCGATTTTCCGTCCTCATTTGCAGCTCAGGGCGCAACTTATATTAATAAAATAATATTTTTACAAAGCCGACTTCCATATTTACTTTTTCCGGGATTCTGCCACGTTTAGCTAAATATGTATCCGAATTTCTGATCCCTGCTCATAGCCCCTCGGCCCGCCCCGACGTTGATGAAGGGTGAGCCGTGGAACAGCAGCCGCTCGGGGCGCCGCCCGCCCCCGGGGAGCAGCCCGCAGCGCCGCCCGGCAGCCCCCCGCCCGCCCTCGGGGAGCAGCCCGCAGCGCCGCCCGGCAGCCCCCCGCCCGCCCTCGGGGAGCAGCCCGCAGCGCCGCCCGGCAGCCCCCCGCCCGCCCTCGGGGAGCAGCCCGCAGCGCCGCCCGGCAGCCCCCCGCCCGCCCTCGGGGAGCAGCCCGCAGCGCCGCCCGGCAGCCCCCCGCCCGCCCTCGGGGAGCAGCCCGCAGCGCCGCCCGGCAGCCCCCCGCCCGCCCTCGGGGAGCAGCCCGCAGCGCCGCCCGGCAGCCCCCCGCCCGCCCCCGGGGAGCCCCCGCCCGCCCCGACTCACCGATGTAGGCGTGGCGCTCGTCGAAGCCCTTCTGCACGATGGCGTTGATGAAGGGCGAGCCGTGGAACAGCAGCCGCTCGTTGGCGCCCCCGGCCTCCGCCGCCACCTCGCGCCGCCGGTGCTGGTAGCGCTCCCACAGACGCCCGTTCACTATCTTTTGGATCTGGCGAGGCGGCAATAAAGCAGAGTTTATAGATAACCGATGTTGGCCACCAGTAACAGGCAGCCAAGCCAGTTATCGGTTGCCAGTTTATCAGGACAAGCCACCGCTGGCTGCCAATAGGGGCCTGGCTTGATCTTGGCTTGCGTCCATTTCTTAAAAAACTTAAAAAACTATAAAAAAAAACGATTTTATTGCATCAATCATTGATGAAAATAATAGTAATCGCACAAACGGGGTCTGGGGGTCGCGAAAGAATTTTTATGGTCATTAAAGAGCCATGACACAAAAAGTTTGAAAAACACTGGCTTAGAGTGATCCTCCGTGCGCGCAGTATTCGTAAAAAGGGGTCCAACGTTTTCGCTTAACGTGTTATTTATATAGACAAGAATTTCAAAGGCGATACATCTGGTTTGAGTTTTATAACATTCCTGTACCATATGCACGTATATTTCTGTGAAAGTTGATGCAATCAGGCATGAAATACGTATATTTAAATTATATTTTTAATAAACTCACTGAAACATGAATACACAGAAAAATAAACAGAAAAATGCCAACCCCGGGAATCGAAACCCGGATTCTCCACACTCCGGGTCGTGTGCCATACCCCTACACCACGATTGACATAGAAGGATGAGGGAGGGAGGGAGGGATTGTTGTTGGGATCGATTTGGTGTAGGGGTATGGCACGCGACCCGGAGTGTCGACGATCCGGGTTCGATTCCCGGGGTCGGCATTTTTCTGTGTATTCATGTTTCAGTAAGTTTATTAAAAACATAATTGATAATCACGGGACAAGCGTAAAAATACAAAAAAAAAAAAATTACACCAACTGAGATCATACGTATATTCGGTATACTCGTATTTGTCCATTTTGTCGCAAGGTCATTATGGCACTCACCCTAACAACGTTGTAGTGCGAGTGGTTCCCGCCGGCCTGGTCTCGGTGCTCGCGCACCGACGCCTGCATCTCCCTCTCGACTATCGCGTGCTCGCTCTCGCCGCACTCGTCGCTCGTCGGCGTCACGTCGATGAGCGTCGTGCCGCCGTACCATTCTGTTAAGGAAATACAAGTTTCAACTCCCGAAGCGAAGCGTAGCTCGTAAACGGGTAGACCGATTTGGAAGTTGTTTTTCCTCATAGGATCACTTTGTTGTCCGTCTGTTTGTCAAGAGTCTGTCTGCGAACTGTCAGCTGCTGTGATCTCCTCGCCACCAACCGAAGCGCTCACAATGATCTGCACAAGCTCTTATGTCTATAACAATAGAGCCGTGCTTAGATCATTCAAATTCAAATTCAAATTCAAAATTTTATTCAGCAAATAGGCAGTTGAATGCTCTTTTACATGTAATTTTTTTTTAGTCTACCAGCGCTTTCGGAAAGACCATGATTGCCAAGAAGAATGCGCCGCAAGAAACTTGGCACAAAGTCATTTTTTCTAAAAACAAGTTACATTAGCTCTTACAATACGTAACCACAGACAAATTACACAAAGAAACCTCACTCTGTCATTAAAAGATTAAGAGAGAAAAAATAAATACCGCATTTTAGAAACAAGTGTAAAAAGTAATTATTAGAACAGCAAAACATTGTGAACGTTTCGGTTGCTTAGCAACTTCTGCTGCTGACTGTACCCGGTGGCTGTCTCCTGCGCTCCTGTCCGACGGCCTGCTGTGTCACCTGTCAGTCCTAATGCGCTCCTGGTCCCAAGGCCAGCTGTCCCCTGCCCTAATGTCCCAAGGCCAGCTGTCCCCTGCCCTAATGTCCCAAGGCCAGCTGTCCCCTGCCCTAATGTCCCAAGGCCAGCTGTCTCCTGCCCTACGAGGCTCATCCTTAGCCTGCTACAGATACTGCTCCTGGTACCTTGCTTCAGCAGAGCCACCTGTCAGCTGCTGTACCACCTGTCAGTCCTAATGCGCTCCTGGTCTCAAGGCCAGCTGTCTCCCGCCCCGCGGCTCACCCTTGGCCTGCTGCTGCTGCTGGCGCGCGGCGCGCAGCAGACGGTGCCGGTGCCCGTAGGCGGCTACACGCAGCGCAGGTCCTCGTGGCCCCTGTCCCCTGCCCCCCTGCCTGCTGTCTCCCGCCCCGCGGCTCACCCTTGGCCTGCTGCTGCTGCTGGCGCGCGGCGCGCAGCAGACGGTGCCGGTGCCCGTAGGCGGCTACACGCAGCGCAGGTCCTCGTGGCCCCTGTCCCCTGCCCCCCTGCCTGCTGTCTCCCGCCCCGCGGCTCACCCTTGGCCTGCTGCTGCTGCTGGCGCGCGGCGCGCAGCAGACGGTGCCGGTGCCCGTATGCGGCTACGCCCACGCAGCGCAGGTCCTCGTGGCCCATCTCCGAGAGGATGTCCACCGTGATCTGCTCCCGCTCCAGCACGGGGGCTAGCTGTTCCAGCCCGATGCTGGAGGGGACACATATGGCACGTTGTTATTAAGTATTATTCGTATATTTATTTCTATCTTAAGTTATGGTTGCGGGTGGAAGGACCTTGGGCGAAGCCCGTCCGGATCGCTACCACCATCTTACTCGCTAATCCTGCCGCTAAGCAGCAGTACTTGCACTGTTGTGTTCCGGTGTGGTGTGGAGAGTAAGACAGCCGGTGTAATTACGGGCACAAGAGGCATTTCATCTTAGCTCTCTAGGTTGGCAACGCATCTGCAAACCCTCCGGGGTTGCGGGTGTCTGTGGGCAGTGGTGATCACTTACCATCAGATAACCCACTTGCTCGTTTGCCTTCCTCGTCTTGTATGTTCTTTGTGCCTTATTCCTTACTTCTGCCTGTTATGTGGTGTTTAATAATGAGTTATTGTATTGTATAAGTAATACCTGGATAGGAATGTCTGTAGGGACTCCGAAGTGGACAGCGCCGAGGCGGGGCGGCCGGCGGCGTCCTCGAGGCTGCCTCGGGAGCCCTCCGCCCAGTAGTTGCTCGGTACCACCTGAACAATTATTTAAATTAATATTGACGACCGAATAGCCTAGTGGTTACAGACCCTGACTATGAAGCTTGAGGTCCCGGGTTCGAATCCCGGTCGGGGCAGATGTTTGTATGATGAATACGAATGTTTGTTCTCGGGTCTTGGATGTTTAATATGTATATAAGTATGTGTTTATCTATATAAGTATGTTTGTCCGTTGTCTAGTACCCATAGTACAGGCTTTGCCTAGTTTGGGACTAGGTCAAGTGGTGTCAAATTGTCCCGTGATATTTATTTATTTATTAAGAATAAGGACCAGTCTCACCACCCCGAGATAAGTTATAACCATCGACATTATAAAACATTAAAGATAGGCCTCGCACCTGTTCAGCGCTGACAAAATGCGGCCCTCGCTCATCAGCTGTCATCAGACTGGCATAATGTGAAACATCAAGGGATACTAAGCCACCTAATTATCTAATCACCTATTTTTTTTAACCGACTTCAACAAAAGGAGGAGGTTTTTATATCAATGTTTATATCTAACAAATAAATGTGATGTCGTCTCTGTTAGTTTTGACAAAATAAACAGAGACGGCATGACAGACATCTGTCTGATATATTTGGGTCAATCAACTTTTTATTGCCACTCGTTGCCATAGAGATATCCCCTGGGTAACTCGTCTAAAATAAGATTTTCTAAGGCACCACTCCATCAAACGTTAGGATTTTCAACAGTTATATGCCAATTCTTTCAGGCTTCATCCCTAAGCATGCAAATTCTGACTTTCGGGGGAGTGGTGCCTTAGAAAATCTTAATTTAGACGAGTTACCCAGGGGACATCTCCATGGCAACGAGTGGCAATAAAAATTTGAATTGACCCATTTATTGGAGGGTGGTGAAACAGGTTGGACAGGCTGGATTATTTATCTCGCAGAATATTAACATGCTATGTAGTCCTAATCATATGAGAATTTCGGTAAATCCTGAAAACCATATTTAGCTGTTAGCATGTTATTGTTACCTACTTGCATGTAAAATTTGAAATATCTAATAATTATAGTTACGGAGATAGTGCCACTTTGATTCGAAAATATAAATCCCATTTATTTATATTAGCTATATACCGTGGGAATTTCGATAAATCCTTCCTTAGTGCACCTCTATGATACTCTAGGTGGGTCAATCAACTTTTTATTGCCACTCGTTGCGATGGAGATGTTCCCTGGGTAACTCACCTAAAATATTATTTTCTAAGACACCACTACCTCGAAAGACAGAATTTGCATGCATAGGGATGAAGCATGAAGGAATTGGCATATAACTGTTGAAAATCCAAACGTTTGATGGAGTGGTGCCTTAGAAAATCTTATTTTAGACTATTACCCGGGGGACATCTCTATGGCAACGTGTGGCAATAAAAAGTTGATTGACCTATGCATGCCAAATTTCAAGTCAAGTGTCCCCCCCTCTACCACGGAAACTGTTGTTTTTGGAAATGTAAAAAAAAAACCAGAGCTGTAGCGCATTTAGTGAATTTAGAAGGAAAACTAACAGATAAGCAGGCTTTACAGGTTTACCAACTTATTATGTTCGTCTATGCCAGTAGCCGATATAAACTGACCCCACACTACAATTTGCTTAGGAGTATAGCTCTGCTAACACTGGTTTCAAATAGGTGTCCTCAAAATACCTTTAAAATTAGGTATCTATCTATGCCAGGGCTTTTTCGTAATGGCTTAGAAACATTGCACATGTAGCACGGCGCGCCATTTTGTCGCTTGTCGCGCAGTGCGTCCCTTTCATAGTGAAGGACGCCCCCTGGGCGTGTCCGGTACACTCTTGGCTGGTATCTACAGGTATAGTGTTACCGGGAGGGGCAGCGGCGCGGTGTCCCCGCTGGGCAGCAGCACGGGCAGCTGCGGCGGCGGCGGCGGCGCGGCGGCGGGCGGCGGCGGCGCGCGCGTGGCCGTCGTCATGGCGTCCTGCAGCAGCGAGCGCACGTCCTCGGCGCCCGCCAGCTCCAGCGCCGTCTGGCCCTCCTGGTTCTTGAGGTACGGGTCGGCGCCGTGCGCCAGCTGGGATGAACAGGCGAGGTGCTATATGACGACTAGTTTACGCCCCGCGGCTTTACCCCCGCCAAGTATTACAAAATGATCTAGTTCCCTTCCAAAAAAAGCCGTGATAGCCTAGTGGTTTGACCTATCGCCTCTCAAGCAGAGGGCCGTGGGTTCAAACCCCGGCTCGCACCTCTTGAGTTTTTCGGAATTCATGTGCGAAATTATATTTGTAATTTATTTATTTGTAAAAACATCGTGAAGAAACCTGCACACTCCTGCGAGGCAATCCAATGGTGTGTGTGAAGTTCCCAACCCGCACTGGGCCCGCGTGTGAGCTATATAGCCCGGCAGTGGGACGTAAATAGGCTGATGACGATGATGATGATCTAGTTCCCAATCCCGTGGGAATTACGAATTTGTTAAAAAAGTCATTAGCAGACAATTGTTAACTAAGTTATTACTGGATTTTGGTAATTAATAAATTTACTTTTATAATGCCATTAACACCACGTATCCTAATGGATGCCGCAGCGATGTAATTAGTAATTAAACTGATGCATTCATTAACAAATAGTTTAAACGTTAAGCGTTTACTAATGTAAGTTTGTTATAATATAACACAGTCCATGTTATAAATAATAGCGTAAAGAACTACCATCACTTAATTTCCACTCGCGATCCCTTAAAACATGGATTCCACGCAGAATATATTAAGTGATTTTGCTTCTGACGATAGCAACGAATGTGAAATGGCAGACTTGTGTCTCGAAATAGAAGATGCAAACTCCATGGATCGTGAATTGGTGGATAAGTGTATGGAGATAGAAGACGTAAACTTCGTTGAAGAGACGTCTCAAGGCTTTTGGGAGAGGTCAGATTTTGGTGAAAACGAGGACGCAGTTTGGTAAGCCGTTGTTTAATTTATTATTATTAGTAGTGGCTCTGTGAGCTGTAGACCTCATTTTGGAACAATTTCCCTTTTTTTTAAAGGGTATATCCGTGTTTGTATCGGGCATTGGCCCCAGAGGCCAAATCGATTGCCGTTTTGCTGATTTATAAACCCAGATTTAAGATGCTATTTCATAAAAAAAACATCGAAAATGCTGCAGGTTTTTAAAAAAATTTTTTTTTTTTTTTTTTTATCTAAGTTAGTTATAAAGACGCATTATTTAAAAAAAAACGGATTTCCAAATATCCTTAGAAGTAGCGAAATTTTCACTTTTAAGTTTTCAATATATATTTTTTTTATTTCCCTGATAGGGACACCCACCGATTTTCGTTGTATTATGTAGAAACTATTATTCTATAACATATATTTTTTTCAAAAACATGCACTTGGCTCAACATAGCCAAAATGAAACAAACTTATGGTATATCATACATTTATTGGACTTAATATGGCTAACTACAAGAATCTAATAAAAATAACATAAGGGTATCGTGAAAATAAAATGTCTATAGAGCAAACAGGAACAAATCTAACTGGCCATCAGTAGGTCTTATGTTAATGTTAATAAGGTCTACCGATGGTCAGTTAAGTTTGTTGTTGATGGTACAGTCGAGGGCATAAATATCTATACAGCCATAGCGTCAAATATATGTGTATAGATCGACCTTATGGTTACAGGCATAAAAAGGTGTATAGATATTTTTGACGTCTTAGTAACGTATATATATTTATCCATTTTTTCTAATAATGCATCTTTCTAACTTACATAATGTGCGTAAGTTACAAAAAAAACGGTTCTGTAGTTTAGATAAAAAAAAACTAATTTTCTTTTTTTTTTTAATTTTCTCAAAAACCTGCAGCATTTTCGATGTTTTTTTTTATGATATAGCATCTTAAATCTGGGTTTATAAATCAGCAAAACGGCAATCGATTAGGCTTCTGGTGCCAATGCCCCATACAAACACGGCTATACCCTTTCCAAAAAATGAATCGGCAAAAACTTCTATATAATTGTCGAACCTGATCACAAAATTTCAGGAAGATCAGGTAATTTTTTTACATTTTTTTTTGTTTCATTTTATCTTTACTCTACTAATTTATTTTACAAACTTTTCCATTTTAATTTTTTAATTTTTTTTTAATTTTTCATCTTTAAATTTTTTTCCAAAAAAAAATTGACTAAATAATCCATACATTTAGGTAGTTAGCGAACCTGTTTAAGTTAATTTCGTCCACATTGCCATTTTGTCAACTTCCTAGCTCGTCAACAATCCCAAATCGTCCACTTTCTATCATTGAATTGCTTGGCAGTAGTGTGCAGGTTTCCTCACAATGTCTTCCTTCACCGAAAAGCTCGTGATAAATTACAAATGTAATTTCGCACATAAATTCCGAAAAATTCACGAGGTGCGACCCAGGGTCCGAACCCACGACCCTGAACCACTAAGCTATCACGATTTTTTTGACATGCATGTAAGCTTATATTCGTTTAATTCCAGTGATAACATTCAGTCGGAGAGAGGACTCGAAAGAAAAAAAGATGACGTCACAGAAGCTGGGTCGCCAGATGCTGACGTTGTAACAGACAAACATAATGACGAAAAATCATTGTGAGACGTCTGTGGGTGTTTGGATAAGACGAAAACATTTTACGAATCACTTGAAGAGCCGTCATGAAATTGACGACCGGATGGCCAAGTGGTTAGAGACCCTGACTATGATGCCTGAGGTCCGGGTTCCGTTCCCCGGTCGGGGCAGATGTTTGCGTGATGAAAACGAATCACAATCGAATCCATTTTGCACGGTCTGACAATTGGTATCGGAAACAGGTAGCTGTCATAGTCGTAAATGAAAATAATCGATTTATTGATTATTTTTGTTTTTATTTTTATGAAACATTCATAGAATGACATTCAACATACAATGACTGGCTGCGCCAGTTTTATGTATTTTAATTATATATTTATTTAGTTAATTTCATACTCTCACATCTTACTCGAACGCACTACATACATTAAAAAACACTGGCAACACGATCCTTTTCCTTCCCCCCCCCCCCCCCCCCCCCGTACCTCAGGACAAGATGAAGAAGTTTTTAAAAACGAACTCTCAAAAAACAAGTGAATCGCGAGTGACGCTATAATTTTCTCTCTCACGCAAATGACTCTTTTAATTTTATAAATAACGCTAAAAACTGTGAAAAGTGATATCTGTGTGCACACATTAGGTTTAAATATTCGGACATAACGTATAAACCGTGTCAAGAAAGAAATCTTAGAAAAACTCAATTGCTGGAGTCAGGTCAGGTGTGTCCTGGATTAGAGGTACGTGTCCTGCCCCTCCAAGTCTGGTCCTTCGATCCCAAATCCTTTCCCACATTCCTATTATCCTCCTCAATACACTCACGCCATTTATTACTCTTTCAAATACGCAAAAACTCATATTACAAGTCATTCCGCCATTATTTCTCGCACGCTACTCCCCAACTTTGTTCCGCTCTAATCTCACAAATCGCGTCATATTCCTATGTATATACTCATTATTTCTCAACAATAACATCTAAAGTAAAGAATTAAAGCATCACTTACTGTATATTTAACGCATTTCATACTTATTTCTCGCAATAATTCCCTCGACGCACCATTCATTCATATATCTACCCGCCATATTTGACAAGCGCACCGCCAACTAATAATTTATATTTATATCGTAATTCTGTTGAAAACTCTTATTCCGATCTTTAACCTGTGCTTATTACTAAACTCAGTTTATTTTTTGAATGTAAATATTGCTCTTTGCTAACCACAATGGGAGGCACAGAAGAAAAGAATCCAAGCACAAGTTCTAGTGAGGAAAATATTATGATCAAATTTCTTGAAAGTAAAAAGCAAAGTTTGTTCCATATAATACAAGAAGTGTATAACCTAAGCCTAAAGGTTGTTGACCCCGCATTTCACATGCAATTCCTTGCTAGGACTCAAAGCCTAGACAAGACCCATGCTGATTATGTAGAAACAGTTGATAAACTTTTTTTTGAACTATTCAAAGAAAACCCAAACGCACAGCCGAGTTATAGCACTCTCAACACATTTGATGAATTGTACTGTTTCATTAAACAAAAAGAAACCACTCTGAGACAGGAGCTTGAGGCTCAAAGCAAGCATAGCAATTTTAACATCAAACTGCCTCCGCTTCAACTCACAGGTTTTGATGGCACTCCAAGTAAATGGCCAGTGTTTTATGAAAACTTCCGCAGTGTCATACACTCTAATACTCAACTTACCAATGCAGAAAAGGTTCAGTATTTAATTGGCTGCCTCTCTGGTAAGGCACATTTAGTATGCTCAGGTATAACTCCTACATCTCAAAATTATGATATCATCTGGAATGCTCTTCTAGCTAAATACCAGAATACAAGAGTACAGGCTTCTATGTATTTAGAAAAAATGTTGCAACAAAAGCCCGGTCAATCATCTGATAATATGCTGGATTACTTTTGTTCCGCTGAAGCCGGCTTACAACAATTAAAAATTAAAAATTTGTCAGACTTCATCATAACTCACATTGCCTTAAGCAAAATTGATAAGACAACTCTTAACCTGTTTGAGCAATCTCATAGACACCTTGAAATGCCCACATTTGGTGACTTAAAAAAGTTTTTAAGCGAGCAAAGTAAACTCCAAGCTCTCCATACTCCAATGCAGTCCTCATCTCAAGCTAACTATAAACAAGTTAACAAACCCGCGCCGCAAATAAACAAAATAAAATCATTTTGTGCTCAAACTGAGATCCCTCAAATGCCTAACACTCGTAGCTTTGATAATTGCAAAGTCTGCAATGCAAATGCTTCTCACCCTCTCTTCAAATGTCAACACTTTCTTAACCAAAACACTCAAACTCGCAATGATATGGTTCGACGACATGCATTTTGCATTAATTGCCTAGGTTTTCACCACATAAATAACTGCAAATCGTCACACAGATGTTCGATCTGTAACCGCAAACATCATTCGCTTCTGCACTATGAAAATAACAGCAATTTAAATATGAACCGCGCTCAACGACCAGCTGATTTCCAACAAAATGTTATCACTGATAATAATAACCAAAGCATTCCGTCAGTTACGTACCAACCCGCTTCGCAAGTTCCCAAGTCGCCCGCAGGCGCTGCCGCCGGCACTGGCGCGCAATACTCGTCTCACTCGCACTCGCCGCCGCCGCGACCGCCGCCTGTGAGTACTGCTCGCACTCATGATGAATCGCAAACCCAGCGCTGCTCATGGCGCGCGAATTCGAATATTGATAACGACAACCGGGCGATGTCTGTTACTGTTCCCGCGCGCATCTCAAATAATGATACTACAGTATTATTACCTACCGCGTCTGTTCACGTGTATAATAACAATAAAGTAAATCGTATGCGCTTATTTCTCGATACAGGTTCGATGAGTAATTTCGTCACGAAATCTTGTTGCGAACGCTTAAATTTAAAGATAACTCCCGCGCCTTCGGTAGTTAAAGGTATCGGTCAAATTGAAAACCGCGCATTTGGAATAACGCAGTTTCAAATATTTTCGCGTTTTGACTCGCGCTGTTTCTATACAGTTAACGCTCGTGTTATTGACACAATAACCGACTTTTTGCCGAACGCTGAAATTGATAGGACGGAATTAACGCATCTGCAAAATTTGCCAATGGCTGATGAATTTTATTACGCACCCGGAGAAATCGATTGTCTGATAGGCAACGAATTATTCCCGCTTTTGCTCGGTTCTAAGAAATCGACCTCGCCAAACTCCACGGTTGTAGGTATCGAAACTACTCTCGGATATGTAGCCATGGGAAAAGCCCAATGCATCGCACGCTCGCTGAACTCAACTAACTCAACGCACTCACACTCTATGAACTCAACGCAATCTATTGACGCTTCACAATCGCAGTCTGCTGACGCAACGCACTCGCACTCTTTCAACGCAACTCATTCGCACTCACCTGATGGAACTCACTCGCATTCTCAAAACTCGCACTCTAATAATAAATTCGCTCGCACTCACTCTCATCCATCTTGCTCTTTTACGCAAAACGCACGCAACTCAAACACTCAAACGCATCACGCACAAATCCAAGACGAACCCGCACCCGCTATAACTACAACCGCGCCTAATGCTCCCGCCACACTCGCGCCTAACGCTCCTACTACACTCTCGCATAACTTTGACAAAGCGTTCTTCTGTCAAGCAGAATCGCTTTCGCTCGAACAATTAACGCACCGCTTTTGGGAAATAGAAAATGTACCCGATAAAAAACACTTCAGTCCCGATGACGAAGCTTGTGAAAAAATATTCCAAAGTACTTACTCACGCGATGAAACCGGTAGATACACAGTAGATCTCCCGTTCAAATACTCACCTTCTGAATTAGGTCACTCATACGCTATAGCTAAACGTCGCTTTTTAAATCTAGAAAAGAAACTCGACTCATGTGATTTACGCGCCGATTATAATACAACTATACAAGCCTATATTGATCAAGGTTACTTGTCCAAAGTTTCAAATAACTTTCAAGACGATAACGAATATTACATGCCACATAAAGCCGTTTATCGTCCGGAGAAAGATACCTCCAAAACCCGCGTTGTTCTCGATGCTGGTTGTAAAACCACATCAGGCAAGTCGCTTAACGACATTTTATATGTAGGTCCGATTTTACAAAGCAGTATATTCGAACTACTTCTCAACCTCCGCATGTTTTCAATCGCGCTAACTGCTGACATAGAAAAAATGTATTTTCAAGTAAAGCTCGCACCTGAACACCAACCATTTCAACGCATTTTGTTTCGGTTCGATCCTAATTCACCAATAGAGATCTACCAATTTAATAGGGTGTGCTTTGGTGTGTCTAGCTCGCCTTACCTCGCCATGCGCGTTGTGCGTCCGCTCGCCGCTGACAGCCGCGACTCATTCCCGCTCGCCGCTTATGAAGCAGAGAACCTTATGTATGTCGATGACTATGTCAGTTCTATTGACGGTTTAGATAACGCTGAGTATATTTACAATGAAATGGTAGCTATGTTCAAATCCGGAGGTTTTAATTTAGTCAAGTGGATCTCAAATGATCATGCACTGATGTCACGCATTCTTTCTTCTCATAAGAGCCCGCTCATTGTTAAGTTTGACGACGATCCCAACGCTGATACAAAAATTGTAGGTATGCAATGGCAGCCTAATGATGATAACTTTCAATTTAAAATAAATATTGACTTACCGCAAAATTGTACCAAACGCTCAATCCTTTCAGTTACCGCACGCTTATTCGATCCGCTCGGTCTCATAAGTCCAGTTGTCGCGTATATGAAGCGTCTCATCCAGGAGTGCTGGAAGTTACAGCTCGACTGGGATGATGAGGTTCCTGATTACATAATATCCAAATGGGAAAACTTTCATAAAGAACTTCCGCTTCTTTCTGACATTAAAATACCGCGTCACATAGGGATAAATTCTACGCATAGAGTTTATTTGATTGGTTTCGCAGACGCTAGCGAAAAATGCTACGGTGCTGCCATTTACGTACGCATTGACAACGATGATAACGCGCCCGCACAGTCAGTAAAACTACTTACCGCGAAGTCTAAAGTCTCAACTCCGAATAAAACACTCGCTCGCTTAGAACTTTGCGCTGCTGTCCTGCTCGCAAAGTTGATCGACTCAGTACGCACGGTCCTCAGACGCTGCAACATAAATAAAATTTGCGCATTCTCTGACTCTACGGTAACTCTTACCTGGATCCACTCACCTGCACATAAGTTCCATACTTTTGTAGCTAACCGCATCGCACAGATTAACGAACATTTACCCGCATCTCATTGGTTTCACGTACGAGGTGTAGATAATCCCGCGGATATCGTCTCTCGTCCTGTAACACCAAAAAGTTTAGTCAATAATGATTTCTGGTTTCACGGTCCGCAGTGGCTCGCCGCTCCCGTCGTCTCCTGGCCTGTAAAAGAATATAAAATTAATAACAATGAAAATTCGGATACAGAAGAATCTAAAACTATATCGCTTCCTACGCAAAATGTAAACGCAATAGAAAATACTCACTTTATCCACGATCTCGCCGAAAGCTGCTCGTCTTGGTTGAAATTTATACGCGCGCTTGTATACGTACTTCGCTTTTCAAAAAAACTCGCCTCACGCGGTTCTATCACAGTAACCGATTTAGATCACGCTGAACAATACGCAATACGCTATTTGCAAAACAATGCATTTACTCAAGAGATTAACGCTATCAAAAATAATAGACTTTGTCCAAACAAGGCTATTCTAAAGCTCAACCCTTTTCTAGACGATCAAAACCTATTGAGAGTAGGCGGTCGTCTAACGCATTCTCAATTGAATTTTGACCAAAAGCATCCAATACTATTGCCCGCTAAAAATCGCATAGTTTCGCTCCTAGTTGACTACTATCACGCTTCAAATTTACACACAGGTCCCGCATTACTATTGGCGTTAATACGTCTAAAGTACTGGATTCTGTCCGCTAGAAATTTAATTCGACAACGTGTTCATAGTTGTAACTTATGTTTTAAACTCAAACCGCGTAGCACGAACCCATTAATGGGAGATCTTCCTTCTATTAGAGTCTCTCAAGTCAAAGCCTTTGTGCATACCGCTGTCGATTACGCTGGACCATTTTATATCACGCATATCCGCCATCGTGGTGTTAAAAGCCACAAAGCATATATTTGTTTGTTCGTATGTCTTACGACAAAAGCCCTTCACTTAGAGCTAGTTTCTGATCTAAGTACTGATTGCTTTCTTGATGCTTTCAAGCGCTTTATTTCCCGCAGAGGTCCAGTCTCTATATTATATAGCGATGGAGGCACCAACTTCATTGGCGCTAAACGCAAATTAAACGAAATCTATTCCAAAATACAGTCAACTGATTTCCAAAATGATTTGAGTCATTATCTTACTTTACATAGAGTCCAATTTAAAAATAGCCCTCCGTATGGACCGAATTTTAATGGTTTGAGCGAAGTTAATGTCAAATCTTGTAAAACCCATTTATTTAAAGCTATCGGCAGTCAAATTCTCACCTACGAGGAATTTAACACAATTTTAATACAAATTGAAGGTCTGTTAAATAGCCGGCCTATTTGTGTACTCTCGTCAGATCCTTCTGATCTGACCGCTCTTACTCCGAATCATTTCTTAAATGTAACTTCACTTAAATTTTTCCCGCTGAAAATATCGACTCTACACTCTCAGACAACAGACTCAACCGCTATCAACTTTTAAATAGAATAGTCCAGAGCTACTGGAAACGTTGGAGCATGGAATATTTAACTTCACTTCAACAACGCAATAAATGGAACACGCCTTCCAAACCTGTGAGTGTAGGGACTGTAGTTGTCGTCAAAGATGACAATGCTCATCCTATGTTTTGGCCCCTGGCTATTGTCTCAGAGGTTTATCCTGGCAAGGATAACATTACTCGTGTTGCTAAAATAAAAACCGTTTCTGGGACGTATATACGTCCACTAACTCGACTCTGTCCTCTGCCTACTCAATAGTTCCAAACTCTTTCATATTAGCTTAAGTTTATCAACCGCTTTAATATTAAATGTTATTTTCAGTTCTCAATGTAGAGGAAACCTCTAGGCCCCCCGAAGTTGGCTGCGCCAGTTTTATGTAATTTTAATTATATATTTATTTAGTTAATTTCATACTCTCACATCTTACTCGAACGCACTACATACATTAAAAAACACTGGCAACACGATCCTTTCCCCCCCCCCCCCCCCCCCCCCCCGTACCTCAGGACAAGATGAAGAAGTTTTTAAAAACGAACTCTCAAAAAACAAGTGAATCGCGAGTGACGCTATAATTTTCTCTCTCACGCAAATGACTCTTTTAATTTTATAAATAACGCTAAAAACTGTGAAAAGTGATATCTGTGTGCACACATTAGGTTTAAATATTCGGACATAACGTATAAACCGTGTCAAGAAAGAAATCTTAGAAAAACTCAATTGCTGGAGTCAGGTCAGGTGTGTCCTGGATTAGAGGTACGTGTCCTGCCCCTCCAATGACAATGCAAAGAAAAATTCGTGAAGCAGCTGGACTTGAACCAGCAACCTCGGTAATCCGTACCACGCTCCACCAATTAAGCTATACTTAACGTTGGTGTACCTAACGAATTTTTCAATGCCTTGTGTCATATTTTATTTGGAAGATCTCTCCTCCACCAACGTTAAGTATAGCTTAATTGGTGGAGCGTGGTACGGATTACCGAGGTTGCTGGTTCAAGTCCAGCTGCTTAACGAATTTTTCTTTGCATTGTCATTGTATGTTGTCATAGTCGTATAAAAATCTGACATTTCAATCCGATGACAAGTGTCAAAATAGCTTACGCCCTGTTAGTTATGGATCATTACGAAGTCATTAATGATCACTTTTTGTACTTTTAAGTATGTAACGACTTAAAAATGTTAGTTACTGTAACAATTTTTTGCCTAATGTTAATTACTGTCTCTTGTTTCTTGATCATAAGTAATGGGGTTAATCAACTTTTCATTGCACTCGTTGCCATGGAGATGTCCCCCGGGTAACTCGTCTAAAATAAGATTTTCTAAAATCCCATTACCCGAAGGTCAGGATTTGCATGCTTAGGAGATGAAGCATGAAGGGATCGGCAAACTGCTATCGTTTAATGGAGTGGTGCCTTAGAAAATATTATTTTAGACGAGTTACCCAGGGGACATCTCCATGGCAACGAGTGGCAATGAAAAGTTGATTGAAACTTATGACAAACTTGCTTCGTTCACCAATGTTCGTAGTTTTTTTTTTTTTTAATAAATAAGGAAAACAATTTAAAAATCTAGTTTTTCTTACCTTTTCATCATACGTAACCTACATCTCAACCATAGAGGAGGCAATATAATAATATTGTACAGTCAAAGACTTGGATCCCCGCAAAGTTGCAAATATATGTTTACTTATAGTGAAATAAACGGATCACTCACGTATGTCAGTCGAGTATAGCTCGACATGTTTCGGACTAATCTGTAGTCCGAAAAAACAGGACGATAAGGGCTCGGCTGTGGCCGAACATTCAATGAACTCGGATTCGACGCACTACATTCGTTTTGATAAGGTGTCGGTATCGGCGAGAGAAACATTTTTCATTCCGCGGAAAGTACGTGAAGCCATTGAAATTAGTCGTCATCCCAATTTCAACCGTGATAGTGGATGGTCAGTGCCCCCGAGTTGGAAAACTGTGTTGAATACTGCGTCAACAGCTAGTGTGAACGAGCCTTTACAAAGTGATGTGATTAGTGTAGTGTGCTACCCCACTTTTGACAATAATAAAAATGACGATGAAAACGAGGGTAGTTGTGAGCCGCCGTCAGCTGCGTCGAGTAGCCGTGTGAGCAGAGCCGCGGCGCGCTGTTTACGTATCGCCACCGGCGTGGCGTGTGCTCCCAGAGGAAGGACTACGGATTAGTCCGAAACATGTCCAGCTATACTCGACTGACATACGTGAGTGATCCATTTATTTCACTATAAAAGCTATATTGACGGCCGGATAGCCTAGTGGTTAGCGACCCTGACTATGAAGCTTGAGGTCCCGGGTTCGAATCCCGGTCGGGGCAGATATTTGTATGATGAACACGAATGTTTGTTCTCGGGTCTTGGATGTTTAATATGTATTTATCTATGTAAGTATGTTTATCCGTTGTCTAGTACCCATAACACAAGCTCTGCTTAATTTGGGACTAGGTCAATTGGTGTCAATTTGTCCAATGATATTTATTTATTTTTAATAATAATAAATCCCAAACTAGGCAAAGCCTGTACTATGGGTACCAGACAACGGATAAACATACTTATATAGATAAATACATACTTCTATACATATTAAACATCCAAGACCCGAGAACAAACATTCATATTCATCATACAAACATCCGCCCCGACCGGGATTTGAACCTCAAGCTTCATAGTCAGGGTCGCTAACCACTAGGCCATTCGGTCGTCAAGTCCGGTCCTATTATTATCATAAGCGGTACTCACAAGCAGCGCGCAGAGCTGCGTCCTCGCCTTGTGGGCCGCCTCGTGCAAGGGCGTGAAGCCCCATCGGTCGGCGGCGTTGGGCGGCGTGCCCGCCCGCAGCAGCAGCGCGGCGAGCTCCAAGTGCCCGTAGGACGCCGCGTTGTGGAGAGGCACCAGGCCCCCTTTGTCGCGCGCCGACACCGCAGCCCCGGCCTCCAGCAAAGCCTCCGCCACTTCCAAGTTGTTGTAGCCGGCTGGAGACCAATGCGATTTGTGTTTTTTAATACAGTTGCCCAAAAAGTGGCTTTTACTAGTGGTTTTTACTTTGCAAGGCGCCGGCGGCCCTAGCAGGGATGTGAAGTCGGTGCTTTATTCAAAGAATATTCCGCTTGTATCGCATCGACTTCATATTTCTGCTAGGCCATGAAGGTTTTACTTTTTGTTAAAAGCTCTCTCTTTCGGAACAATTTTTTTCCGTATAAAAAAAAGATGACGCCATAACTTCTCTCCTAAGGGTATTTCTTTGTTCTTTAGGTAAAAAAAACTGTTTTGACCTCAAGTATACGTGTACCAAACGGCTATCCTGTACATCGATTTGCGGTTTTCCTATGAATTTGGGGTCGTACAACTTCCACTATTAAAATCAGATTTGACATAAGTGCGGAAAGTATGTCATTATGCACGAGTCCCGAGCCGCAAGGCAAGGGTCGAGAGTCGGGACGAATGAAAATGACACTTCCGCATGTGTAACCAAACAACGTTCTTTTTAATACATTTGCGAAAAAATTACAATGAGGGGGTGGGCCACCCCACCAACACCAATTTAGACGAGTTACCCAGGGGACTTATTAGTATACGGAGTGTCAAAGCCCATACTTCGAATCGTTCCCCGCAGTCATGTTAAAATTCAGGCAATTTCTAGATGGCGCCAAGGTCGTAGCCAGCGGGTCAAATAATAACACAACAGCGGTTCCAATGTGTCACTCAAGCAAGGTAGATGGCGCTGAATGTAAATAAGAACGATTCAAAGTATGGGCTTTGTCAATCCGTTTAGTTTCCATGATCCTTGATATTATAACACCCCCTCTTCCTGCGTCGGGGGTTGTAAAAAATGTAAAATTAACAATCCAATTATAAGCCCCGCTTGCGCAGGGCATCAAAAAATTGAGTAAGACTCATTTGAGTGTTCCCCTCCACGGAAATCTTTAGTAAAAGGCGAAAGATTTATTCGTTTTGAAGGGAAACCAGAGTGCCGCAAGCTGATTCCAACAAACGACGCCATGATTGTAGGAAAAATCTTAACAGCGCGATGTAGGACGGTGAGGGGACCGGCATAGCGCCATCTAGCGGGAATTTTGGCAACTTTGTACCTTATGAACTAAAAAAACAATTACTTTGCTCACCCGCGACCACTAATGACAAATAGTTATATCTGTGCGGCAAATGTATGTTTCCATGCAACACCTCCACCTCCACTGCTACACGAATCAACACATGCCACACAGACCCAACTATCACCACCACCACTATACTAAACGCTGACGCGTTTCGGCACTCTCCACGAGGCCATTTACGAAGCACAACAACAACCGCTCAACCGCCTCGTGGAGAGTGCCGAAACGCGTCAGCGTTTAGTATAGTGGTGGTGGTGATAGTTGGGTCTGTGTGGCATGTGTTGATTCGTGTAGCAGTGGAGGTGGAGGTGTTGCATGGAAACATACATTTGCCGCACAGATATAACTATTTGTCATTAGTGGTCGCGGGTGAGCAAAGTAATTGTTTTTTTAGTTCATAAATATGGACCTCCGCAAAGTAACGCCTGATTCAATAAATTAACTTTGTACCTTTGCAGGAGCAAGGGTTAAAGATGTCTATATAGTTTTTATGATTTAACCACCGACGAAAAAGAGGGGTGTTATAAGTTTGACCTACGTATCTGCGTCTGTCTGTGGCATCATAGCTCATAAACGGGTGGACAGGTTTCGATGCGGTTTTTTTTAATCGAAAACTAGTTTTGTCGAGACGGTTCTTAGCTAAGTTCCATTCGGCTCACCCGTTTTTGAAATATTGAAGTCGGGGTTTTTTCAACTTTTCTAAGATGGTTAGGTTATTAAATTCATTACTATTGTACAACCTTGTTTAGTTTCATATGTCTCGGTGTTTGAAAATGAACACGATCACGATTGCGAGCAAGTCAGACAATAAGCATGCAATGCAATGCGATTTCAAATTTCGTTCGTGAAACTAGCTATAGGTCGCGCGGCGAATTAAGATCGCTCGTCAAAAGTGGAAGGGGGATGCGCAGAAGTCAATTCTTAGGTCTATTTGGTTGCGCAGAGGGGTGAGGGGAGGGTGCGCGCTGGCGCCGACACGTTATTGGTAGATCAAGTCGTTCTTCCCCTCCCTCGCTTCTTTCACGCGTCACGTGTCTCTTGAGTACTATTCCGCACGGATTGTTTTACTGTATTAGTAGTAAGTACGTTATGATGTCGTAGTTAGTGAAAAAAATGCCCAAATATAAAGTTTGAACATGGCAAGCCAGAAAAATGGTTTACGACGTGAATTGTTATGTTAAAAAGGAAACTAATTAAATCATGGGTAATTAAAAGCACGTAAAAAATACTACCAAGATTCTAAATAAACATACTAGCAAAATAAGCCACAAGCAAAAACGAGTGTTATATGTTAGGTGACTAAAGGTACAAAAAAATGCGAAATAAGAAAAATATATTTCAAAGAAATACACTCAGTATGTAACAATTTTGTGCGCAATTGTACAGATGCGCCAAATTGCCCCCACCAGTTTCGCCGAGCGATCTTAATCCATCGCGCGGCCTATACAGCTGGTTTATTACTTTAAAGCACGGACCAACCACCCTCTGGACACCGCATCTTCTATAATTTACTTGGAAAGTCATTACGAAAAAAGCAGTGAGCGAGCGGGCCGGGGGAGTGCGTCGTGATTGGTTCATAGCTTGTCATGTCGCTTGTCATCAGGGGGGCTAGCACGCGTGCCATTTTGTCGCTTGTCTGATTCCATCACTATGAAAGGGACGCACTGAGCGACAAGCGACAAAATGGCGCTCGTGCTACATGTGCTGGTCGAAAGAGAGCCGCGATTCGAGGCTAGAGGGATTTATAGGTGCAAATGAGCATATGCGTTTCGGAAACGTTCGCCCTGACGTTTGGTGTCCAGAGGGTGGTTGGTCCGTGTTTTAAAGGAACGCGACATTGTATAGATACAGTCAGTCCTCCTGGTTAATAGTCCTTGACAACACTCACCGGCGAGGTGTAGGGGAGTGGAATTTCTGCCGTGAGCGTCACGACAGTTAACATTCTGTGGCGTTATTAGTTTCCTGAAATAGACACAGTTTTCATGATTACCTATTTATCATTTATATCACACTAGCTGTTGTAAGAAACTTCGTCTGTGTAGATTTCGGTAATCGCTATCCCGCGGGAACAAAAGCTTCCAATAAAAAAAAACAAAATTGACGAGTTACCCAGGGGACATCTCCATGGCAACGAGTGGCAATAAAAAGTTGTTTGACCCATTAATATAGTTATTTGTTATACAAGGGTGCAAAGTTGTATTTTACCCGCGAGTGTGGAATTGAAACAAGATCAAGCGAAAGGATTCTATAGTTGAAGCGAGTGGTTCTGAAATAGAATCGTGAGCGTAGCGAGTGTTTCAACACACAGGAGAAGCAAAATATATTTGCACCCGTGTGTAACACAAAACTTTTCACTTCACTGTAGCGAGGAAAGCGCAACATGAAAAAAAAACAGCTCATAAAAAAAATTATCTTCATCACTGGAATCACTAATTTTTTTACGATATTATAAACAGAAACTCTGCAAGTTGTGCATTTTCTTCTTCTTCTCCTTCCGTAATGGCGGCCTCTTGGCCTTGCGCCAATGTCAGTAAATATAATAAACACGTATAACAATCAATTGCAAGAGTAATGTATTATAAAAAAAATGACATAAAAAAAAAGTCGGATAGGCCAAACTGAATAAACCCCCGTCCCCTTGTCGAGTTCTTAGCCATCGGCCAATGATGTTTGTGTATTTTCGTTCGTTCAGAATTATAATAAACATCATTATAAAAAAAAACGTTTTTTATAGATAATAAATAAATAAATACCACGGGACAATTTGACACCAATTGACCTAGTCTCAAATTAGGCAAAGCCTGTACTATGGGTACTAGACAACGGATAAACATACTTATATAGTGTAACGGTTCTGCCTATTTTAATGAATTTCTAGTGAATTTTATTATATTATGAACCAACAATACAAATAAATTAGCCTACATTATTAAACTATTAAAAAAAAAAAAACACTAACAAAAAAATTATATTATTTACAAACAAACAGAAATCACGTCTGAGATTTCGCTATAGTTAAAACGGGTCGCGCGCACAAAAGACAGCGTCACATATGTATAGCTACATCAACGACGCGAGGCAATGAGTTTAAGACGGGAACGCCGCCATTTATTTTGCCGTGCGCCGTCTGCCAGCCAACACCAAAATCAGTAAAATTAAAAGGAAGTAGACACTCCAGTATTTGATGGAATAACTAATTTTGATCTGAATCCCTAAAGTTCAGTTGTAAGTTCAGTGTTTTCCCCGAGACGGGTGAGTGTTGCGATTACATTTATTGCCATAACTTTATTCTGCTTTCGTAAATACTACGCTTGCATGTTTTATTTTTTTTAAACATCATCACTTAAGTGCAATCATTCTATCCGCTTATATGAATCTGTTGCGCTAGAGCTTTGTAGTGCTCATGTGTAGCCTAGTTCTAGAATGTTGGAGCTACCCTCATAAAAAAATCAAGTGATGATAAATTATTGTATTAGTTAAATTCCCATTTAAATTCAATCTTCTATTGCGGGATTGACTAAACTCGAATTATAATTGAGGAATTTTATCATTTAGCCATTCCAACTGGCCGTGTATTAATTAATTGTTATTATTGTCGAACTATTTTACTTTTTATTATCTAACCAAACTAATCTAATAATTAATAATTCCATTCGTTTATTTAAATACTGTCGCTAACAAGCGCTGTGTAATGCTCGCGCATCTCAAAGTTCTGGAAGGTTGCTGCTACCCTCATGTTAAAAAAAAAAAACTAATAATTGTATAACTGTAACTCCCCTAATTATTCTATTCATGTTTAAAACATTTTTTTTATATACGAGGGAATTGCTTTTCATCCTGTTAAGCCGCTTTGCTACTCTTTTGGCCGATTTTAAAAAAACACATAAATTATTGTCATTGTAAAATCATACCTACACTGCTTTTAAAAAAAAAAGAAATGATTTTGTTTGTGACTGCCACATCAATGATTTCTAATTAACGCTTGGGGCTCACTTTACCCGTAATCGCCAATAACCCGCAGAATAAGTTTCATCGAAAAATCCCGATGTCGCAGTCACTAACTGAAAAGTGGACATTTTGTGAACGACCAATTTCCGGAATTTCCAGGGAACAAGTCTCGGGCAGAAACCTGTACCAGCAGCGAGTGGCAGCGGATCCACCTGCTCCTCGTGGACCCGGACATTCCGTGTTCCGGACTTCCGGTGTTCCGTTTTCCTTCCCGTTTTGCTGCCTACGGGAATCTACCTTAACAGCCGCTTCTAGACTCGTCTGTGCAGGGAAGTGACCCCATTTCGGGATCTGTATTTCAATGCGTGCTCCTTCTCAAAACTAAGTTACCCACGACCTAGCCGAAGTATTTCTGATATTTTTGATAACGAATAAATGTATTAAATTTCAATCTTGTTTAGTAATTTATCTCCAACTAGAATCTAATCCTATATGGGACGCTAAACGTTACAGTGGCGCCCGCTAGAGGATTTTAATTGAGAGGAGCACATTAAATTCAGATTCTTGGTATTTTAGTGTCATTGGTGTTGGTGGCTTTTTTCATTTGGGCAAAATTAGCTCTAAAGGCTGATTTTGTGCATTAATCAGTACGCGGTTATCATATAGGCTGATGTATTGTCGAAATTTTCTGGAAAATTCCGAATAGTGTGTCTACCCACACTATTTCTCTTAACGGTTAAAGCGTTTAAATTAATCGTTATTTTTAATTACTCTATAGAATCGTTGGCAGTTTATGTAATTGTATCTGTAAAATAAATGCTTTTTGGAAAACTGCCTTTATTATAAACTGGTTATATGGAAACAGCGTACTTGGTATGATTCTCATATCTGCTTTTGACTCTTTGTGTTGACTATTGCAGTTGTCTGGCAAACGGTTATTTTGTACTGTATTTAAATTATTCAATTCATTTTACAGTATTGACATAATAATTTATTTTCAATTAATCAACTTTTCAATTTTAATTCGCTTGTTTGCTTGGCAATTCATTGTATTCAGTAACGGCTTTTTGAGGTTCACAATTTATAAACTTATTTTTGTTGCCTAGTACATGCTAAATCTTCATAAAATCTGCTAGTCATTATTAATTTTTATTATTTTTTAAATTTTCTTGTTAAGATCCGTTAGGCTTTATACTAGTGAGTTCCGTTAATGCAATTTAAACTTAAATTTTATGTAACATCTGCTAGTCATTATGCTAGTGGTTTTTGTTAGTGCTATTTTTATTTTTTTAGAATCCGCTAGATTGTATACTAGTGTCGTCTGTTCATGTTAATACAATTTTAATTTTACACTGAATCTGCTAGTTATTGCTAGTGATTTAATTTTATGCTGCGACAACCTTTATTATAATTTATTGTATTTTAAATTTTATAATTGATTAATTGGGCAATTTTGTTGAATTTATACTTACACTCGGCAACATAATTTAAATATTACATATTTCGGATATTTTGTGAATCTTTATTGCAGCTGCCTAATCATTGGTTATTAATTCTTACTATTCTAGAAACTTACTTTAATGAAGTGTCTACCCACTTTATTATTTTAATTTATTTTAGCAATTTCGAACATTATTTTTTATGCTGAATGCCAATTACTGGGCGGCGCTTATTGCGGCTTTTTAAACAAATTATTATCACGGCTGATTTTGTTGCGGTTGTTTGGTATGTGGATGCTTGAGTTGGAACATTCTAGGGTTTTTGGATAGTGTGTCTACCCACACTGGTGACTTTGTGTGATGTTCTGGTGCCTTCTCGAGCAGCGATTTGTAACGCTTTTAAATCAATTCTTGTGTAATCGCAACACCCACACCTACATCGATCACTTATCGTGAACTGAAAAAAAAGTTTCGTATTTTAGTAATAAAATGGCATACCCCATTAAATATCTTTCGCTCCAAAAAGCTGAGCTTGAGTATGAAGTCCTCCTCAGAGGTGGTTCGGCGGGTACGGTACAGGAGATGCGCAGCCAAATCACTAAATTGTCTACACCCGCAGAGGACATTCTTGAATCACACTTAGAACCTGCTGTTGATCTTGCTGCTGTGAAGGAAAGTCTACAAAAGTCCCAGACTGGGATAGCCTCACTAAAGACTCGTTTTGATAGGAACTTGTTCTTGCGCACTGAAAATCTTCTACATCACATATACCATAGAGCTAATAGAATTGTGAACATTGATACCGGTTTGGGAGAAGAGTATAAAATCAACTGTACTACATTTAATAACCAGTACAAGGAGATCATGTCTATGAAGCCACATTCAGCTTCTGAATCTCCTTCTGAACAGGAAAATACAACTGTCTCTTGCGATCGCAATTTAAATTCGGATTTAGCTAAACTAAAATACTCAGGCAAAACCTGTGTCCTGTCCTTCATACAGAGGGTTGAGGAGTTCGTGTATGCTAGAAACATTGGAAGGGATCGGCTGTTGAAATTCGCGTACGAAATTTTCACTGATGACGCCTTGCACTGGTTCCGTTGCGTTAAGGGGAAGGTCAACACCTGGGATGAGGTTGTGGGGTTGCTTAAACAGGATTTCGGGCAAAGAGATTATGACTATCGGCTTTTGGCGGAGATTAGGTCACGTACTCAGGGTGAACTGGAGAATATTTCCATTTATTTGTCTATAATGCACGGTATGTTTTCTAGGCTGACTAAAGCGTTGAGTGAGCAGGATAAATTGGAGATTATACTCCATAACATAAGACCGTGTTACGCTAGTACTCTTGCTGCATATTCCGATGTTGGTGATCTTGATACACTAAAACGCATTTGCTTTAATTATGAGAGCATTCAGTCTCGCCAGTCGCAATTTCATGAACCTCCTAGAGTGACGTCCGATACTTTGGCACCAGAATTTGCATACACTAAACAACAAAAATCTGGGGGTTACTACAACAATAGGAACAACACTCAGACAAACAGCTTTTCTAAATTCAAAAATTACAATAATAACTATAATCATCCTAATCATACAAATACTTATAATCATAACTATACTAAGCCTACTCAGGAGAGACCTACCTGTACTAACGCTGTTCATGTAGCTGCTGGACGCTCAAACAGCGGACCATATACCCAGAACAAGTACTGTCCTAGGTGTCGTAATGATTCACATTCTCTTAAGGAATGCAAATTACCACATTTTCCCATTTGTTTTAAATGTGGCAGGAAGGGCATCCGCTACCCAGAATGCACTAATTGTAACCCTAAACCTAGTACTTCAAAAAACTAAGCTTCGTGGATTGTGGTGGCTCAGGAGCCAAAAGCCGAACTACTGGCAATTTTAATGAAACGGAGTGGAAATCATGGCTGGATTTTATTTCCAAATTTTTTGCGTGCTATTCAGTCACTCCAATCCACGTTAAAAAAATTAAAACTGATCACGGGAGCAGTAGACCTTTTGTCGCTGTTAACATAAACGGTAACTTTGTAAACGGCTTGCTCGATACAGGGTCTAGTGTCACAATTGTGGGTAATAATTACCACAAATGTTTCATGGATGCTGGTTTTACACTTGTGGAAGATGTACCTTTAAATTTCATTGCTGCTGGAGGTCAAAAGTTGGAGAATATTGGTATACTACAGTTACCAATATCTTTTCTCAACCAAACCCATATTCTCAAAGTTTATATCGTCCCTAAAGTTCAAAATGCCCTAATCTTGGGAATGGATTTCTGGAGAGTGTTCGGTTTATTTCCTAAGAACTTAGATTCAGTTATAATGAGCAGAGACGCCGATACACTAAACACTCTATCTACAGAACCCAACACACATGTATGCGATTATGAGCATTTGTCTACGGAGCAAAGGGTTACTGCCGACCATATCATAACACAATTTCAAAAAATCTCATATGAACAGCGGGGTTTAGGACGCACTTCCTTGATAGCTCACAGTATAGACACTGGAGACGCTGTTCCTATTCGGCAGCGGTATTATAGGATGTCTCCCGAGAAACAACGTATTCTGGTAGAGCAATTAGATGAAATGCTTCAAGAGGACGTCGTTGAACCTTGTGAAAGTCCGTGGTCATCGCCTGTTTTACTGACACCCAAGAATAACGGTGAGCTCAGATTCTGTTTGGATAGCCGAAAACTCAATGCTGTCACTACTAAGGATGCGTATAGTATTCCCTATATTTCGGAGATACTTGATAACTTGCGAGATGCGAAGTACCTCTCTAGTTTAGACTTGTCGAAAAGCTTTTGGCAGATTCCTATCAAGGAAGAAGATAGGTGTAAAACGGCTTTCTACATTCCGGCTAGAGGTACTTTCCAATTTAAATCCATGCCGTTCGGATTAACTAACGCTCCGGCGACGCAACAACGGTTAGTCGACATGTTGTTTTATGGTCCCGAATTTGAACACAAGGTGTTTGTCTATATCGATGATATTATTATTATTTCACCAACCTTTGAGCAGCATATTTCGCTACTAGTTCGCGTCTTGGAAAAATTAACAATAGCAAACCTAACAATTAGCTACAAAAAATGCAATTTCTTTAGGAAACAGTTAAAATATTTGGGTTACGTGGTGAATTCGGATGGCCTTCAGCCTGACCCAGATAAAATCAAGGCGATTATTAACTATCCCACACCTACCAATCGTAAGGAAGTCCGTCGTTTCATTGGTACTGCGTCTTGGTACCGGAGGTTCATTACGAATTTCAGTTCGATAGCAGCCCCTTTAAATAAATTAACGTCACAAGCAAAAAATTCACCACCTTTTCATTGGTCCCCTGAAGCAGAAAAAGCCTTTAGCACGCTTAAGGAATGCCTGATCTCCTCGCCAGTCCTGTCCTGTCCGGACTACTCTCAAACTTTCCAAGTACATACTGATGCTAGTGACTATGGGATCGGAGCAGTGTTGACGCAGGTTATTGGTGGTGAGGAGAAGGTTATTGCATACATGAGCAAGTCACTTTCTAGCAAAGAGCGAAATTACAGTGCAACCGAGCGGGAGGCCCTAGCCGTTTTAATTGCTGTCGAACACTGGAGATGCTACCTTGAAAATGGCAAAAGGACAATTGTTTATACAGATCATTCATCTTTAAAGTGGTTTCTAAACCTAAATAACCCTACGGGTCGTCTAGCTCGTTGGGGTGTTCGCATGTCTGCATTTAACTTAGAAATTAGACACCGGAAGGGTTCAGAAAATGTAGTACCTGACAGTCTTTCTCGATCTGTTCCTATGGCCGTTATTAACAACTGCAAATCGGGTTCCAATGTAGCTTACGTCACTAAAGACTCCTGGTATCTGAATATTTTCAATGGCTGTCAAAATTCTCAAACGTCATTTTTAAATTACAAAGTTTCAAATAATAAACTATTTCGTTATAAAAAGAGTCTGAACCCCCTCACTAGAGAATTTGAATGGAAGGAGGTCATTCCTCTGGAATATAGAATCGATTTAATTTCCAAAAATCACTCTGAACCTACTTCCGGGCACTTTGGTATTTTTAAAACGCTGAGACGACTTTCTTTAAAGTATTTCTGGCCAGATATGCATCGCGACATTTCTAATTACATCTTCAATTGTGATTTATGTAACGCTCACAAACATGCTAATCATGCAACTCTGGGTGTGATGGGCCGTCCTAAAGACTGTTCCCGTCCATTCCAAATGCTTAGCATGGATCTCGTAGGACCGCTACCTCCTTCGAGAAAACAAAATACTTTCCTATTCGTTGTGACTTGTTGCTTCAGTAAATATTGCCTACTTTTTCCAATCCGACGCGCGACAAGTGAGATTATAGCTAGGATTCTTGAGGAAAACGTCTTCCTGGTCCACGGTGTTCCTAGTACCGTTCTAATGGACAATGGGAAACAGTTCACAAGCAGTATACTAAAACAACTATTTTCAAAATATAACATTCCGAACGTACACTTTACACCTAAGTACACACCCCAGGTCAACAGCGTCGAACGATATAATAAAACTGCGATAACCGCCGTATCTACATTTATCGAAAATGATCACAGAACATGGGATAATAATATTACCAAAATCCAGTTTGCCATTAACTCGTCAGTTAACGAGGTTACATGTTTCACACCCTCATTTTTAGTTTACGGCAGGGAATTGGTAACTTGTGGCTCCCATTACATCGACGCAGATACCAAGCACGACATAGTTTTCACGCCCAGGGAAGTGTACGCCGAAAACTTAGGCTACTTACGAAACTATTTTGAAAAAGTTCAATGTTCTATGCTGAAATCTCATTCTAGGAATTGTAATCACTACAATCTGCGCCGTAAAGATATCCACTTAAACGTTGGTGACGTAGTCTGGAGGAAGACTTTCTTTCTGAGCAGCAAAGACAACAAGTTTTCAAAAAAATTAGCTCCAAAATACATGAAATGTAAAGTAATCAATAAAAAATCTAATTTAGTATATGAACTCGAAGATATGCACGGTAATAATTTAGGAGACTGGCATGTCAAAGATTTCAAGATAACGAACTATAAAGACTAAATCTCTTCACTCATGGTCTTCTATTCGATTGGTCTCATGGGGGATTGTTTTAAGAACAACAATTTCTACTAAATCTACTATTTACGTTTGCTGTCTCCTACCAGGTAGTGGACGCCGGGTTTTGTTAAGTTAAAGTGGGTCTATAAATTCTACTTTTTGTGTCTGCTATCTTCTACCAGATAGTAGATACTGGGTTTTAATTGCTAAAGCAAGTCAGGAAGTAGTCTAAGCCATGAGACATAGTCATTAGATGTTCTAACACCTTTCAATTGCTATACGAGAGTATAATATTGTTTCTTTAAATATATACTCAGTCAACTAGGCTGCAATAACACGTCGATTATGTGTTAATGCTATTCTGGATGGATGATGTATGAATGGGTTGGGAGTTCGGTCATGATTGAGGCCTGCATGAGCATAAGTATAGTTCTTGAGCAATAACGAGATAGAGAATTTTTCTTAGCAAAAATCCTAACCTGAAAAGGGGGGTATGTAACGGTTCTGCCTATTTTAATGAATTTCTAGTGAATTTTATTATATTATGAACCAACAATACAAATAAATTAGCCTACATTATTAAACTATTAAAAAAAAAAAAAACACTAACAAAAAAATTATATTATTTACAAACAAACAGAAATCACGTCTGAGATTTCGCTATAGTTAAAACGGGTCGCGCGCACAAAAGACAGCGTCACATATGTATAGCTACATCAACGACGCGAGGCAATGAGTTTAAGACGGGAACGCCGCCATTTATTTTGCCGTGCGCCGTCTGCCAGCCAACACCAAAATCAGTAAAATTAAAAGGAAGTAGACACTCCAGTATTTGATGGAATAACTAATTTTGATCTGAATCCCTAAAGTTCAGTTGTAAGTTCAGTGTTTTCCCCGAGACGGGTGAGTGTTGCGATTACATTTATTGCCATAACTTTATTCTGCTTTCGTAAATACTACGCTTGCATGTTTTATTTTTTTTAAACATCATCACTTAAGTGCAATCATTCTATCCGCTTATATGAATCTGTTGCGCTAGAGCTTTGTAGTGCTCATGTGTAGCCTAGTTCTAGAATGTTGGAGCTACCCTCATAAAAAAATCAAGTGATGATAAATTATTGTATTAGTTAAATTCCCATTTAAATTCAATCTTCTATTGCGGGATTGACTAAACTCGAATTATAATTGAGGAATTTTATCATTTAGCCATTCCAACTGGCCGTGTATTAATTAATTGTTATTATTGTCGAACTATTTTACTTTTTATTATCTAACCAAACTAATCTAATAATTAATAATTCCATTCGTTTATTTAAATACTGTCGCTAACAAGCGCTGTGTAATGCTCGCGCATCTCAAAGTTCTGGAAGGTTGCTGCTACCCTCATGTTAAAAAAAAAAAACTAATAATTGTATAACTGTAACTCCCCTAATTATTCTATTCATGTTTAAAACATTTTTTTTATATACGAGGGAATTGCTTTTCATCCTGTTAAGCCGCTTTGCTACTCTTTTGGCCGATTTTAAAAAAACACATAAATTATTGTCATTGTAAAATCATACCTACACTGCTTTTAAAAAAAAAAGAAATGATTTTGTTTGTGACTGCCACATCAATGATTTCTAATTAACGCTTGGGGCTCACTTTACCCGTAATCGCCAATAACCCGCAGAATAAGTTTCATCGAAAAATCCCGATGTCGCAGTCACTAACTGAAAAGTGGACATTTTGTGAACGACCAATTTCCGGAATTTCCAGGGAACAAGTCTCGGGCAGAAACCTGTACCAGCAGCGAGTGGCAGCGGATCCACCTGCTCCTCGTGGACCCGGACATTCCGTGTTCCGGACTTCCGGTGTTCCGTTTTCCTTCCCGTTTTGCTGCCTACGGGAATCTACCTTAACAGCCGCTTCTAGACTCGTCTGTGCAGGGAAGTGACCCCATTCCGGGATCTGTATTTCAATGCGTGCTCCTTCTCAAAACTAAGTTACCCACGACCTAGCCGAAGTATTTCTGATATTTTTGATAACGAATAAATGTATTAAATTTCAATCTTGTTTAGTAATTTATCTCCAACTAGAATCTAATCCTATATGGGACGCTAAACGTTACAATAGATAAATACATACTTATATACATATTAAACATCCAAGACCCGAGAACAAACATTCATATTCATCATACAAACATCTGCCCCGACCGGGATTTGAACCCGGGACCTCAAGCTTCATAGTCAGGGTCTCTAACCACTAGGCTATTCGGTCGTCAAAAGAATTAGAATTTTAAGGTTTATGATTTAAACTCATTAAATAAATAAAAATTCTCAAACAATTTATCATTTATGAACGAACCATTATTTCGAGCGTTTTACGTCTTGTTATCTGTCAAAAGCTACTTAAACACGCTCCACTCCAAGGTCAATACACTTTCCCCACTAGTGGATAATACGCGCTTGTTTTAGAGGATACAAGACGGCTTTTCGAGGTAGCGAGGGGAGAATTTTCTAGTACCTGGCCCGTGCGAGCTCCCCGCGCTTGGCGGCGTCCAGCAGCGCCGCGTCGCCGCGCAGCGCGTCGGCCGTGTCTGCGTCCGCGCTGCGCACCAGCTGCAGCGGCGTCAGCCCGTCGCGGTTGCGGCGCGTCGGGTCCGCGCCGTGCTGCAGGGGGGCACGCGTTGTGATAGCGGACGCGTGCGAGGGGGATGATTAGAGGGCCGACCCCTCACGGTCATAGTATAAGGGGGTCATAGTATGAGGGGTGTCACATCCGACCTATACATCTCCTGCTCAATTAAAACGTGCCAGTAAAGTAAAGTGTTCTGGTTTTGCTGTTCTAATAATTACTTTTTACACTTGTTTCTAAAATACGGTTTTTTTTCTCTCTTAATCTTTTAATGACGGAGTGAGGTTTGTGTAATTTATCTGTAGTTACGTATTGTAAGAGCTAATGTAACTTGTTTTAAAAAAAAATTACTTTGTGCCAAGTTTCTTGCGGCGCATTCTTCTTGGCAATCATGGTCTTTCCGAAAGCGCTGGTAGACTCAAAAAAAATTACGTGTAAAAGAGCATTCAACTACCTATTTGCTGAATAAAATTTTGAATTTTGAACAGTATGAGGGGGGTCATAGTATAACTGGGGAAGGGAACACAGTATGATTGGGGGGGAGATATATATATATGATTTTAGGGGCGGTCAAAATATGAGGGCGGGTCACAGTATGATTGTGAGTGGTCACGAAATGAGGGGGGCACAGTGCGTGATTGGAGGGGCGGTCACAGTATGAGGGGGGGGGCACAGTATGATTGTGAGTGGTCAGAGAATGACGGAGTACAGTGCATGATTGGAGGGGCGGTCACAGTATGAGGGGGGTCACAGTATGATTGTGAGTGGTCAGAGAATGAGGGGGTACAGTGCATGATTGGAGGGGCGGTCACAGCATGAGGGGGGGGGGGGGTCACAGTATGGTGGAGGGTCAAAGTATGACGGGCGTCCAAACTAGTCATAGTATAATTGGGGAGGCGGAAGGGTGAGACTCAACAGTTAGTAGTTGAGCTTGTGCTGGCTCACCTTGAGCAGCAGCCGCACAATGTCGGCCTTGCCCTTGGCGGCCGCCTCGTGCAACGGCGTGAAGCGCCACAGATCGGCCGCGTTGACGCCAGCGCCGCACGACACCAGCAGCTCCGTCACCTCGTAGTGCCCGTACGAGCACGCGTTGTGCAGCGGCACCAGCCCGCTGGAACGCACGGCAGAGTTCAAAAAAAAAAAAATTGTTGTATCATGATAAGGGTTACAATATGTATGTCCGGTCCCTCCTGGTAAGTATGACAAATACTTGTGTTAGGAGGTTCCGCTCCTCCCTTCCGGTGTTGTTTTACAAATTAGCAATTTCTTATAAGAACTATCTATTAAATATCTTAACCCTTTCAACGCCAACGACGCTTACAAAAGTTGTAATCCACACGCCAAGTTGGCATAACGTCAACGCGGACTTAAACCTTAAATACTACGTCCGAAGGTCGCATTCACACTGTGCAGCCGGACGCCTATAAGCGTTGGTGGCGTCGTAGGCACGTTGGCTCGCGACGCCTTTAGGCGTTCTTGGCGTTCAAAGGGTTAATATCTATCTATTAATATCTTAATTAGTAAGGTGTGTGTGTGTGTGTGTGTGTGTGTGTGTGAGTGCGTGTGTGTGCGTGTGCGTGTGTGTGCGTGTGTGTGCGTGTGCGTGTGTGTGTGTGTGTGTGTGAGAGTTGCTGCTTAGTTTTGAAGCGACGGCCACACATATCGCGATAACGCTTAAATTTGCTTTATCTACACACATATCATAAGTCATAGTGAAATAAACGGATCACTTACGCATGTCAGTCGAGTATAGCACGACATGTTTCATATCATAAGTCCTCTATAATGCGTTCAGATATGTCCAGAGACTGCTCGCCGCCAGCAGTAACGAAATTGAAACATCGTCAAAAACTAACATAAGTTACAATAAAAAAAACGGTCTACGAAACGTCAGCTCGGTATGATTATGTATGATTAAAAAAAAAACAGTCAAATTCGTGACAGGTATGGGTTGATATGCCTTCGGCTTCTGAACTGTAATAATGTATGCAACTCCACATAATTAGGCCTTAAAACACTCCTGTGATTCTAACATCAAAATCATAAAAACACACTCGTGTTTTAAGGACCCTCTTTATGTAGCAATTGCATAAACTACTATTATCGCTATGTGTAGCCGAATATTCGCGAATATTTCCGCATTTCGGGCCAAGACGCAGACACTTCGCTCCACTGTCGGTAAACTTGCGCACATCAAAACAGTTTGTCGCGATTATAAACCATTGCAACATTTCTGTTTGCAATGTGGCCATGCACATTCGCCGCGACACGACAAAGTTGACCAACTCGGCAAAATTTTATTTGTAATGATATAGTGACTATAGTGAGTTTTCTTTATATAATTCATCTGTGGTTATGTAACTGGGTCAATCAACATTTAATTGCCACTCGTTGCCATGGAGATGTCCCCTGGGTAACTAAGCTAAAACAAGATTTTCCAAGGCACCACTCTATCAAACGTTAGTATTTTCAACAGTTATATGCCAATTCCTTCATGCTTCATCGCCTAAGCACGCAAATCCTGACTTTCGGGGGAGTGTTAACGTGCCTTAGAAAATCTACCCAAGGGACATCTCCATGGCAATGAGTGGCAATTAAAAGTTGATTGACCCAACCTGTTTTTAGAAAAAAATACTTTGTGCCAAGTTTCTTGCGGCGCATTCTTCTTGGCAATCATGGTCTTTCCGAAAGCGCTGGTAGACTCAAAAAAAATTACGCGTAAAAGAGCATTCAACTGCCTATTTGCCGAATAAAATTTTGTTATGATTTTATATGGCTCACCCCTTGTCTTTGGCATGCACGTCAGCGCCTCTCTGTAGCAGGAGCTGCGCGAGCGGTAACCTGTTGTATCTGAAATCAACAAAAATAAAATTACATTCTGTACTAGCTTTTGCCCGCGACTTCGTACCCATTTATTCTCTATCACGGGGGAATTTCAGCAAATCATCCTTAGGGCTCGTGACGTCATAAAGGCTCCTAGCGGCTGCACAGCAACAGCACAGACAGGGCACTGACCCGGCGGCGAAGTGCAGCGGCGTGGAGTGCCGGGCGTCCAGGGGGCTAGCACTCGCGCCATGTGGTCGCTTGTCGCTCAGTGTGTCTTTCACTGACTCCATTACCATGAAAGGGACGCACTGCGCGACAAGCGACAAAATGGCGCGCCGTGCTACAAGTACAGGTCGCGGCAGTTGCCCCCAGCGGCTGCACAGCAACAGACAGGCCACTGTAGGCTTGAGCCGGTCAGGAACTAAGAACTGTTCGGAATGAATCCCTGTCGCGGACGGAAAGGAACTAAATCCTTTCGCAAGATTTGAATCGGTCTTCGCTCCTTTAGTTCAGTAGGTAGAGGAGCGGAGTGGATGGATCGTTTGAGCGAGTGAGAGCGACCGAGCAGGCAACGCAGCGCGGCCGCGGTGCGAGCGAGATAAACAGAGCTCGTTCAAAGTGTCCAGAGACTTCGTTGGCTCGGCGATTTGCTGAGAATGGATGAGGATCGAGGGGTCAGGGGGGCGAATCTGGGACGACCGACTGGCCGCCGTTCGGTTGGTCGTCCCAGATTATTTTAGGGTCACTGGGTCGATCTAGTCAGTTAGTCAGGGCACTGACCCGGCGGCGAAGTGCAGCGGCGTGGAGTGCCGGCCGTCCAGGTCGCGGCAGTTGACAAGCCCCGGGCGCGCCTCGAGCGCCGCGCGCGCCGCCTCCGCGTCGCCCGCGCGCGCCGCCTCCAGCAGCCGCAGCGCCGCCGCGCTCGCGCATGCGTCTGGGGATCGACACGACAGTTAACCTTCTCCGCGACCAGGACACGTGAGAGGCTCCCCCGAGAGGGTGACCTTGAACGCTTCGCGCCTTCCTCACCCCACCTCACTTCTACTAAACAGTTTCGTTTTAGTGCCGACATCTAATAAATATCGGTCTAACTTCATTTTACAGAGTGTTATCACAATTAACGCGTCTTTTCGAAAAAAATAATTCGTTCAGAATTCGCACCGAACACGTAAATTACTTATTAAAAATATTATAAATAAAGGCCTGGTGCCCAGCAGTGGGATGTAAATAGGCCGATGGATGATAATGGTGATGATGATTATAAAAAGGGATTTTAGTAATGTTAAACGTAAAAATCCTAGCCTATTAAATTCTCTATACATTGGTGTATGTCACAAGACAAAGTAAATTATGCTTATGATGTAGTAACAGAATATTAATTGCGACTTGACTTACTCGTGATGCAGATATCATAAGTATTAAATACGAAACGTAGAAAACAAGTTGAGATGTTATAGATACTTATTGTGTTTATATATTTTGTTTTTATCGTTTAAATAATGTACAGAATGACTCTAAAAAGCAGCCATTTCAGCGTCTGGTTCAGGGAAGCGCCTTAAAAGCGTCATGAGCCGAAGTGCTACGACGCCACCAACGCTTATAGGCGTCCGGCTGCACAATGCGACCTACGGACGTATGCTTAAGGTTTGTGTCCGCGTTGGCGTTATGCCAACTTGGCGTTATGCCAACTTGGCGTGTGAATGACAACTTTTTTATGCGTCGTTGGCGTTGAAAGGAATAAGGCTATCATTTTTGTGCTGAAGAAAATGATGAAGTCTGAAGAAAATAGGGAAAATTATAACATTCAGACCAAAGAAAGGACACTACAACGAAACTACTTTAAAGAATCATTAATTATTTCAAGAAAACGCGCTATCCAGGGTCTACCCGGCTCGCAAATCAAGAGATGTACATACATACATACAGTCACGATTGTTTCCCGGAGGGGTAGGCAAAGACCGCGGACTTCCACCTATGTAACTTATGACCTGTATTCTCGCAATAAAAATATTTCATTTCATTACGATCCTGACATACAACCTTTGCTTCCCTTAATCTCATAACATTCTTCATACATGCTCTCCGGTTTCGGGTACTCCTGACCTGATCAAGAGATGTCCAGGAATATTTTACGTCTGTGTGACAATGTGTAGGGAAAAGGGGAACTAGACAGGATTTAGATGTACTCACGGCTGTTGAAGGTTCGGTTCAGCTACACAATTGTCCAAAAATTGTTCGTGGCGTTGTCACGGGCCCGGACTGATAGTTTCGGCAGTCCCTCACACTAACCACGTCACCACTGGGCAATTCACAGATCCCACAATTTGGGAGTCCTTCTTCACTTGTCTCGCGATGCGCGCGTTCAGTTCGATATCGGAAGCACACTGGTTGCGGGGTGCTTGTTTTTAGAGTACGGGAGATAGGGGGTAGTTTTATATTACAAGGATGAGGGTTGAGGGTATTCACACATTGTCACATCTGTATTCCATTTTCTTGTAGTAACGGCTACGTGACACCACACTGAGCATGGTCCGACATGTTATCGGATGGTTTTTAACCCCCGACAAAAAAGAGGGGTGTTATAAGTTTGACCTGTGTATCTGTGTATCTGTCTGTGGCATCATAGCTCCCAAACGGGTGGACCGATTTCGATGCGGCTTTTTTCAGGCGAAAACTATTTTAATCGAGATGGTTCTTAGCTAAGTTTCATAAAAATCGGTTCACCCGTTTTTGACATATTGAACTTTGAAATGACAATGTCGGGGGTTTTTCAACTTTTCTAAGTAGGTTTTAGTACCTGCAGGCGGTGGGTACCGCTCGGGCTGGGCTCGGGCTCCGCAGGCCAGCAGCAGGCGGCAGGCGGCCGCGGCGTCGGCCCGCGCGGCGACCGCCAGCGCGCTCGACCCGCCCGAATCCAGGGCATTCACTTTTGCACCTGAAAAGTAAAAAAAAAATGTTACACACTGGATATGACATGTCATAAAAAATCTTATAACAGAAAGTAAATCCGCTTTAAAAAAAAACACGGTTCAATTAACTTTTAATTGCCACACGCTGCCATGGAGATGTCCCCTGTGTAACTCGTTTTCACTCCATCAAAAGTTAGGGGCGCTTCATCTCCTAAGCATGCAAAACCTGACTTTCAGGGACTGGGTTCTTAGAAAATCTCATTTTAGACGGGTTACCCAGGGGAAATCTCTATGGCAACGAGTGGCAATGAAAAGTCAATTGACCCAATTGCTTTTTTTAGTTCATTAACGCGACTGGTGAGAAAAATCGTACAAGATGACTAAATACCGCCTTTTTTTTCAGCAAATCATACATTTATCCCCTTGCTAACCTACCCTACCTAGGTAAGCTAACAGTGTTTAACCTACTATTACCGCGCTATACCAACCGTGCCGCAGCAGCAAGTCCATGGCATCCAAATGCGAATGCTCGGTCGCTATGTGCAGCGGCGTCTGTCCGTCTTTGTTCTTTTCGTTCACGCGCGCGCCCTTTCTTATTAACATCTCCATCACCTGGAGATATACATATACAAATAACTTGTAGAGTTTAATACTAACTAATATTATAAATGCGAAAGTAACTCTGTCTCTCTGTTTGTTACCTCTTCACGGGAAAATCGCTGCATTAATCTAGATGAAATTTGGTAAGGAGATGGTTTGAATATTGAGGAATAACATAGGCTACTTTTTATTCGGGAAAATTTTACAGTTCCCGCGGGACAGCGATAACCGAAATCTACGCGAAGTCGCGGGCGACCGCTAGTAAGATCAATAATTGTATAAATTCACATACAGTTTATTGCGAAACAAACACATAAGGGCTACAGCGAGTCAAAAATCAGCGTTTTAACAGTATTAACTGTGGACCCACTGCTATGACCCACTGGTGGGGTCCATAGGTCATTTTTGTTCCACGTACACCTACTGCACTAATCCTTTTCAATCCGGTAGTTCCCGTGGGACCACGGGTAATCCCTATAGGTAATTTCGTTCCCCGTAGACCTAATGCACTAGAGACCACTATCACTCAATGACCAGTAGTCTAGTCCGACCGACTCGGAATAGGAGTTCCGCAAGCGACCTTGTGTCATACATACAAAAACATATCAATCATATCATAGCCATCAAACAAGACAACGGTGGACCACGGGTAAAAAGAAGCTCTGTTTCATTTACCCGTAGTCCCACTATGCACTATACTAAAAACCGTATTTAGATTCCAAAAAAGTTACCAAAGATGGCCGAACGTCACTGTCACAAGTGTCATAGTCAATGTGACGTTGCAGATGTAACCAACCCATGCTAATTAATAAAAAATTGTCATTATAACATATTATTGTTATTTAAGTGGGAAGAGTACCCCAAGAGGCCGCCATGTATACTATAAACTTTGCTATACGTGATTTGTCGTCATTATTTTTATGTGCATATCAAAAATATTTATAAATAGTACATACCCAAATTATGAGATTGATAGTATCCAAATGTTGTTAAAACTTGAAGTATTATTACACTGTAATATGAACTTTACTTCTACAAAACAGTTTCAACCAAATACATGTAGGTGGAATTAATATTTACATCAAATTATTTATTTACGCGGTTGCATTTAATTTTAACTTTGCAATTATACATAAATAAATTACTTATGTACATTATTTCGAAAAGTTAAAACTTACCGGTGCAAAACTTTTTCATTTCATTGGCAACACAATGGCGAGTTTTTTTTTTTGGAATCTAAATACGGCGTTCAGTTAAAGGTGCAGTGGGTCTACGGAAAAAAAAAATCTGTACCTCACGGTTAATAACAGCAAAAATCCGCTAGGAGAGCTAGTGTCGAGTGAGGTCTACCTGTCATGCTCCACCAATGAGAGACAAGCTGCTGGCGTATGAGATGACATTGTCAGATAGAACTGTTTCGGGGTAGTCACTGGAGGGCGCGGGCGGGGAGTCTGGGGGGTATAGATCACCTGTTTCCGTTTGGGGTAATCGCTGGCGGCGGCGGCGTGCAGCGGGCGGTCGCCGCTGGTCAGGTGCTGAAAGTTGACCAGCGCCTCGGCCGCGCCCGCCGCCGGCTCGGGGGGCGCGGCCGGGGACTCCGGCGTCACCTTGGGGGAACATGATATATTTTTTTTTTTTATACAGTTGCTCTTCAAGTGGTACTTTTTAGGGTTCCGTAGCCAAAGTGGCTAAAACGGACCCTTTTTAGTTTTGGCTTAGCTCAGAGACTATTGGACTAGGAATGGAACTGTAATTTTGTATGGATAAAATGCGGAAGGTAATAAAATAAAATCTTGAAAAAAAAATTTTGGTGTACCTCCCCAAAGCGTTAGGTGGGGGTGATTTTTAGTGTTCTGTACCTCAAAAGGAAAAAACTGAACCCTTATAGGATCACTTTGTCTAGGTCTGTCTGTCTGTCAAGACCCTTTTTCTCTGAAACTTGTGGCGGTAGCATGCTGAAATTAATATCGAATACTCAAGCCTGCGGTCCCTTAAAGCCGTGAAAAAATCAACCTTCTAAGTCAACGCAATCAAAAGATACAGTAATTAAAAAGACAATTTCAATACAAAATTGCCGAAATTCAAAAACCTAAAGGGTACTTCCAGTTGTTCTAGAAACTTGAAATTTGGTATGAAGGTAGCTCTTATAGCACAAACCATTTCGAAAAGTCTCAAATTTTTTAATTTTTAAACTGTTGTATTTGGAAATATGAAAAAAATTAAGAGCAGTAGTGCATATAGTGAATTTCAAAGGAAAATTATCACATCATAAGTAGGCTTTACAGGTTTGCGAGTAATAGCTGACCAACTTATTTTTTTGTCTATGTCAGTAACCGATATAAAATACCACTACCTTTTATTATATTTTTAATTTAAATGTGAACCTTATCGTAGAATATGTCATGGTGACATCGCATTGCCTGAGAAGGCAAATCATTTTGACACTTACTGTGAGAATCATTGAGTTACCAACACCATGGACTTCGGGTTAGCGCTTGAAAACGTGCGAACCAAAATACCACAAATGGAGCGTCAGTCAGTCTTTTTTTTTATATATAACGAGGAAGGCAAGCGAGCAAGTGGGTCACCTGATAGTAAGTGATCACCACTGCCCATAGACACCCGAAACTCCGGAGGGTTTGCAGATGCGTTGCCAACCTAGAGAGCTGAGAAGATATGCCTCTTGTGCCCGTAATTACACCGGCTGTCTTACTCTCCACACCGGAACACAACAGTGCAAGCACTGCTGCTTAGCGGCAGGATTAACGAGTAAGATGGTGGCAGCGATCCGGACGGACCTCGCACAAGGTCCTACCACCCGCATTCTGTCATCGGAAAATGCCGTGTTGCACTGGGACACATGTTTCGTGAATTTTGTACTAGACCCAAAATCCATGGTGTCAGTAAGTCGATGGTGAGAACGTACTACGGTGGGTCAGGAATCAAACCGCTGCCCCCGGAGAATAAAGTTATAATTGCAAAAACGTAATTTTCCAGGAAAAACAAAAAAAAAACACGTTTTTGTCAATTGCTTCTAAACAAGTAGACGTAAACTAATGATGGTCAGCGTTCCGGAAAGCAATTTTTTTGGGAATTATATTTTGTTTAGTGAAATTAACATAATATATAATAAAGCACTAAAAAGGAGATATTACAAAAATAAGAGGTTAGTGGAAATCGGTCATCATGTGATTAATAAAGTCAATTATCATTTTATTCCCGCTTTTTTAAGGTGTCTGAGTTGATGCCCTTGCTTGCTGATAAGATAAGATTGAAAGACGACTGGTTCGTAAACAAAAACGATATTGACTAAATATGTATTTAAACTATTATCACAAGACAAGTGTTTGCGGTAAGACGATCGGAACGCGACTGCCGGCCGGCGGAGCCGCCCCGCTCCCCGCGTCTGTCCCCGCCAAACCAGTTGCCGTGTGCCCGTGCGACGGCGCATGATGTTGCGATGCAACATTAGGCTTAAAACCAGTATTGTATGAATCGTTTATCATTTATTCTACGTTTTATTATGGTGAGAGTAGTAAAACCAAAATTTAGATATCATCTTATCCTCGTAATTATTGTGATATCTATCTATATAAAAATGAATCTTTATTTCCCTTGGTCACGGCATCACGCCTGAACGGCTGGACCGATTTCGCTAATTCTTTTTTCGTTCTGTTCGTTATTATCAGGAGAAGGTTCTTATGAAAGAAAAAATTAAGGAAATTGCGCGGAAAATCAGAAAATTTAAAATTACTTAACCACCATATAAAATTATTAAACTTTTTTAATGTAACCTTAGTCATAACTATCGGATCAGCTAGATCAACCTGACAACTTTATATAATAAAAGAATTAACTTAATAAAATCAAAAATCTGCTCATTTATGGCGTCTAAGGCGGAACAAAGTTCGCCGGGTCAGCTAGTCTACACTAATATTATAAAGAGGAAAGATTTGTACCTATTTTTGTATGTTTGTATGTTTGTAATGAATAGGCTCAAAAAGTACTGGGCCGATTTAAAAAATTCTTTCACCAATAGAATGCTACATTCTTCCAATTTGACATAGGCTACATTTCATTTTGAAAAAAATTAGGGATCCTTGGTAAAATTTGAACAATGTAACCGAAGGTGTAGAAAAATGAGTCTTAAAATGTCTTTCGTCGAATGCGCTGCCGAAACTATTAGCGATAGAACAAAATAATGTACAACAATATTGAAGAACATCATAATGTCTACAAAAAACTCCGCGGTAGCATATGTCCAACTATTGTAGTTATGTCACTACAACAACTTTTTTCATTTTATAATTGTCTACCCCGTGCGAAGCCGGGACGGGCTGCTAGTAGGTTATAAATGAGCACTAGTAGTGCTATATACTTACGGGAGGGTTGGTGACGGCGGACAGCTGTTTCTTGACGCGCGCCGGCTCGGCCAGACGGCACGCCTCTAGCAAGCAGTGGCCGCGGTATTCGACTGAAAACCAAAAGATAACGTATGAAATGGGCCGCTTGATTAAGCTACTCATAGAGGCGCTGAGGAGAGATCTTCCAAATAAAAATATGACACAAGGCATTGAAAAATTCGTTAGGTACACCAACGTTAAGTATAGCTTAATTGGTGGAGCGTGGTACGGATTACCGAGGTTGCTGGTTCAAGTCCAGCTGCTTAACGGATTTTTCTTTGCATTGTCATTGTATATTGTATGAAATGGGGTTGACGACTGATGTCACAATAAAAAAACCGGCCAAGTGCGAGTCGGACTCGCGCACGAGGGTACCGTAGAAAGAATTTAACGCTTTTCGCCAGTGTTTTAAGTAGTCCAGTGTAAGCTGAGCCCGGCTCCTAAGCAAAATGTACGCAGTGTGGGGTCAACTTATATTGGTCTGTGAAATCTACAGACAGGCATAAAAATTCAAGATTTTGAGAATTTTCTGAGTTGTTGCGCTATAAGAGCTACCTTCATACCAACAGACAGACAGACGGACAACAAAGCGATCCTATGAGGGTTCCGTTTTTTCCTTTTGAGGTACGGAACCCTAAAAAAGGTATGAAAATTTTGTGACACTTTTTCTTCACCTATCAAAATCGATAGTGCTCGTGATTCTGAGTAGATGTAACATATAACATTCAAAATTCCAGAAAAAAAAAGTGTGCACAACTTAACTTGTTGTTCATTAAAAAAAAAATTTTGTGAATAAATCTTTTTTTTTTTTTGATTTGTCAATTTTACACAGAACGTAGAATTAAAATTATACATACAAGCCAGCCTCTCTTGCAGTTCTCTGGTGGGCGCAACGTCCAAAGCTGACTTGCCGTGGCAGTTCAGCAGCGTTGGATCCGCGCCTTCGCTCAGCAGCAGTGAGCACACCTGAAAAAAAAAACAACATGCGTTCTGTAGTGACTTTAGTGCCACTCTGTTTATTTTAAGATTAAAAATGTTTTTTTATTAATACGACAAGGAAGGCAAACGAGCAAGTGGGTCACCTGATGGTGAGTGATCACCACGGCCCTTAGACATCCGCAACCTCGGGGGGGTTTGTAGATGCGTCGCCAACCTAGAGAGCTGAGAAGAAATGCCTCTTGTGCCCGTTGTTACGCCGGCTGTCTTACTCTCCATACCGGAACACAACAGTGCAAGCACTGCTGCTTAGCGGCAGGATTAGCGAGTAAGCTGGTGGTAGCGATCCGGACGGACCTCCCACAAGGTCCTACCACCCGCAAATGTTTGATGTTTCAAGGACACTGTACACACTTTCTGAATTTAACATCACCTTCCCACGTGCCATCGAAATGGGCTCCTTCAGCGGATTACAAGGGAACCTTTGCAACGTCTGACATACGGGGGACGTTTGTACACTCGCCAGTGTGTGTGTGTGTATGTGTGTGTCGCAGTGCGAGCCAGACTAACCATATTATTCATATATTAACTAAAATGCCGTTAAGTTCGTTTGTCCTTTTTTGTCACATGACATTTCCGTTAGCAAGACGAAGACAAAACCTATTTTAGCTGATAGAGGCTTGAGTGACGTTTATGAATAAGGACATTAAAGTACACTTGTTCCTCACCTCTAGTCTAGCTTTGCTGGCGGCCTCGTGGAGCGGCGTAAACGCCCACAGGTCGGTAGCGTTAACGTCGGCGCCTGCGCGCACCAGCAGCTCCGTCACCTCGTAGTGTCCGTACGAGCACGCGTTATGGAGCGGCACCAGCCCACTAAGAAAACATCATCATCATCATCAGCCAATTTACGTCCCACTGCTGGGCACAGGCCTCCTCTCAGAATGAGAGGGCTTGGGCTATAGTTCCCACGCGGGCCCAGCGCGGATTGGGAACTTCACACACACCATTGAATTGCTTCGCAGGAGTGTGCAGGTTTCCTTACGATGTTTTATTTCACCGAAAAGCTCATGATATATTACGAATGTAATTTCGCACATAAATTCCGAAAAGCTCACGAGGTGCGAGCCGGGGATCGAACCCTTGACCCTCTGCTTCAGAGGCGATAGGTCAAACCACTAGGCTATCACGGCTAAAAAAACGCGAGATCTTAATACAATGATCAGTAGACCTTGGATTTTTGTCGCAATTACATCACAGTTGGGTAGTTTGGGGAGTAGAGAGAGAGATTGAATTAAAACTATTCACTAGGGTTGCGATCTAAATATATTTTTCTCAAACATGCAAGTTGCTTTCATTCCACTATATTTGTGACACAGCATCAAGGCGTTCAGCCTTTAAAAAAAACTATAAGGTATATTTGCTTTTTGGTTCGTTATGACATTCTGCCACTACGCCTATAAAAAAAAAACAATAAACATTGCTTGCTATATCTTGTAGTTTTATTTATATAAAGTCGACATGAACATAACTAATAACACATTCTTAATTAATTCCAATAATTTTAAATTGCAAATTTAATTACAGAAATACACATTAAAATATTTCAATTAAATATTAGCGGTAAAAATGTCTACTCAAACCGCGAAAAAAATGTTACCTAATCATTTTGGAGGCAAAGCTGACAATTTTTTTTTTATTAATTTCTCCAACAAGGGACGGGCAAAGGAAACTAAGTCCATACAGCCACGCCTGACGTGTTTTTGTTTCTTTTTTATTTCATTGTATGTTTGAGAAAATCGGTTTGAGGGTTGCCGGCCGAGTACATATAGACGGCCGAGCGTAGCGAGGTCGGATAGTTAAGAGGCTTACTTCCCGGCCTCTGTAGTAATGTACTATTTTACGCGATTAAGTCTCGAGTATCATGATAATGTGTGAAAATCGCGAAAGTTTAAATCAATACCTATACTTACCCCTTATCTTTAGCGTGTGTGTCAGCCCCTCGCTGCAGCAGCAGCCGCACCGCTCTGGCTCTGTTGTATCCGGCTGCTAGGTGGAGGGGCGTGGACCTCCGCCCGTCTCCGGCGTGGACATTCACGTTAAGAGGTGTGAGGAGGGCTGCGAGGCGGTCGTCGGAGCCCGACCGGGCCGCCTCTAGGACCTCCGCTGAGCAGTATTCGCCTGGAGAAATTTGAAGCAGTTATAACCTATCTATCTATGGATCTGTTTGTATGTGTATTCTTGTTTCAGTAAGTAGAGTAAATTTTTAACATGAAACTACCGTGAGCTTCAAACATAGTGAAATAAACGGATCACTCACGTATGTCAGTCGAGTATAGCCCGACATATTTCGGACTAGTTCGACGTACTACATTCGTTTTGATAAGGTGTCGGTATCGGCGAGAAAAAAAATTTTCATTCCGCGGAAAGTACGTGGAACTTTTGATAATATAATTATTTATTTATTTATTTAAGCTCAGAATACATACAGTCGTTTACGAGCATAGTTAGAAAAATTAACAGACCTAAAGTTTCATAAACATAAATATAGTAGATGTAACAATAATGACGAACAAACAAGAACGGTACATTAAATCAGGCAAATATCAATCATTTAAGTAGAAATTTTAGATTTTACAAGTTTTTTGAGGGTATATATTATTATATATAGTATTAAATGGGTCAATATCACCTAAAAATGTATTATAATGTCTCGGTACTCGTCTGAAAAAGATATGCCGGGCGTAGTTTGTACATAATAATAGATTTGTTGATAATAATAGAAATGACGATGAAAACTAGGGTAGTTGTGAGCCGCCGTCAGCTGCGCCGAGCAGCCGCGCGAGCAGAGGACTACGGATTAGTCCGAAACTTGTCGGCTGTACTCGACTGACATACGTGAGTGATCCGTTTATTTCACTATGATTGAATCTCACGGTAGTTTCATGTTAATTTACCCTATTTAAAAGTTCAATAAACTTTGCACGACCCTGAGTTATTGTAACTACCTGTGAGAACCGGCCTGGTGGCAGAGTCTGCTAGGTCCAGAGGCGTCTTCCCTTCCGTGTTCCTGATGTTTGGATCAGCTCCATGTTGGTGCAAAGCTGAAATATAAAGCATAATCAGAGCATCTTCACCATAAACAAGTTTTTTTTTTAATCTTATATTTTAACAAGGCTTATTATTTGGGTCAATCAACTTTTCGTTGCCACTCGTTGCCATGGAGAAGTCCCCTGGGTAACACAGCAAAAATATGATTTTCTAAAACCCCTTTCCCCCGGAAGTCAGGATTTGCATGCTTGAGAGATGAAGCATGAAGGAATTGGCATATAACTGTCGAAACTCCTAACAGTGTGTGAGTGGTGCCTTAGATAATCATATTTTAGACGAGTGACGCAGGGGAGATCTCCATGGCAACGAGTGGCAAAGAACTTGAGTGTACCAAATGTGACTATGGGAAACTCAACCTCAAGTCTCTACATGCAAAGGCGTTTTTAACGAATTCGTAAACTAGTATGGCTTCATCAGACAAAGGAAATTGAAAATCACCAAATTCCTCACCTATACAAACATCAACCTTCCCCTTGGCAGCGGCCTCATGCAACGGCGTGTAGCCCCAGTTGTCCCGAGCGGCGGGGGCGGCGCCGGCCGCCAGCAGCGCCCGCACCACGTCCGCGTGGCCGAACGAGCACGCGTTGTGCAGCGGCTGCAGCCCCCCGTCGTCGCGGGCTTGGAGCACCGCGCCAGCTGATATGAGGAATTCGACTACCTCTCGGCGGCCGTAACCTGCAATTTTTATTGAAGAAAGAATAAGAGTCGTTTATTTAGCTAAGAAAACACAGACCTAAAGAAGCTAAAATGGCCGCCACTCAGCTGTGTGCCACGAAGAGATATGGGGATCATTTCGTGACGCTGGTTTCCAGTGACGCCAGTTACAGAGGTGTTTGTTTAATGAATTTGAGTCAATCAACTTTTTATTGCCACTCGTTGCCATGGAGATGTCCCCTGGGTAACTCGTCTTAAACAAGATTTTCTAAGGTACCACTCGCTGAAAGTCAGGATTTGCAAGCTTAGGAGATGAAGCATGACGGAATTGGCATGTGACTGTTGAAAATCCTAACATTTGATGGAGTAGTGCCTTAGAAAATCATATTTTAGACGAGTTACCCAGGGGATATCTCCATGGAGTGAAGCATGGAGCTTGTGAGTTGTTTATTTTTAAATTTTATAGCGCATTGGCTTTGCTGTAATGCTGTAAAATTGTTTTGATAATAAATAAATAAATAAATAATGGCAACAAGTGGCAATTAAAAGTTGATTATCCCATTTAATAGCCTAGTGGTTTGACCTATGGCCTCTTAAGCAGAGGGTTGTGGGTTCAAACCCCGGCTGGCACCTCTTAAGTTTTTCAAAATTTATGTGCAGAATTACATTTGTAATTTATCATGAGCTTTTCAGTGAAGGAAAACATAGCGAGGACACCTGCACACTCCTGTGAAGAAATTCAATGATATGTGTGAAGTTTCCAATCCGAACTGGACCCGCGTGGGAACTATAGCCCAAGCCCTCTCATTCTGAGAGGAGGCCTGTGCCCAGCAGTGGGACGTAAAAAAGGCTGGTGATGATGATTGCATAATTATATTATCATTTTTCATGCATGTTTTAAGCATTGCTGATGCATATTTTGAGCTATTTATGTTGCATATAATCCGGTCTCTAGTGATAATTAATATCACATGCACACGATAAGCTAAAAACAATAACAAACAATACAACCCAAACAAAACAATGCACTAAAATTCTTTATTTTAAAATTCATAAAATTTTAAATACAGGGACATTTACATAACACACAATAATAAATAATAAATAAATATCATGGAACAATTTGACACCAATTGACCTAGTCCCAAACTAGGCAAAGCCTGTACTATGGGTACCAGACAACAGATAAACATACTTATATAGATAAATACATACTTATATACATATTAAACACCCAAGACCCGTGAACAAACATTCATATTCATCATACAAACATCTGCCCCAACCGGGATTTGAACTCGGGACCTCAAGCTTCATAGTCAGGGTCTCTAACCACTAGGCTATTCGACCATTGAATAACAATAAATTTACAATTGACAAAACTTTGGCAGAGCTATAAAATATTCACCTAACTGAATGTAATTAAGTAATTAAGAAAGAAATAATCCTACAATAACCCCAGATTGATTAGTTAAATTTCAATCAGGCACTAAACTAGTGACTTACTATTTATTATGAGAGTGTAAACAAACAAAACAATTAGAATTATGTTACCAAATCTCCACTTGCTACAATAAAATTTCTATCACCAAAATCTGTGTCAGAAATCTCATAACAAGGAGCAGATACCGTCAAATGACTGGCTAACAATAGTTTCGGACCACATATAGCACGAAATTCAGTACAATCACAACCGTAACTAATTATGCAATGGACAAAATTTACGATTCCATTGCCTGATCTCCTTTCACTTGTGTGTCGATGCGATTTTAACGACAATAACACAAACAAATCGGATAAATTGCAACTAAATACCTGCAGCGAAGTGCAGCGGAGTTGATTTTCTCCCAGCTGTGTCCCTGGCGTTAACTGTTTGAGGTGTTATTAGCTTTTTTACGCGAGCAGCATCACCAGTTTTGCAAGCTTCGAACAATTCGCGCAGAGGATCCGTGGGCGCTGGCAGCGAGTCCAGCGTCGAACCGAGTATAGAACGACGGCTCGACATGATAATCACACGTTGCACATTTAATTCCGCATTCACTGTTCTTTTACACTGCCATTTTAGCTAATTTATCGAATAAAAACACGTATTTCACTACAGCTGCCAAGTTCTTTGCTTATTTTTTTTTGACAACTGCAGTTTAGTGTTGCTAGATAAAGTACCAAAGTTTTCCGACATGGTTTACTATTGAGAACAAAGATTGAGAGGAGGTTGCCCCCGGCCTGACTATTGAAAATAAAAAAAAATGATAAACACGGACAGGTAGAGAAAAGAAAACGGTTCTGTCTTTATTGGTCTGGTGTACTTAGCATGTTATTAAGGTCAATAATCAGTAATTCTCAATAAGAATGGAAGAAGTAATTAAAAAGTCACCTTTTTCCCGTACTGATTACCTACCTGACTTATTGCATGCGTTGAACTTAATTTCAGTTTGTTACGCTGGCTGTTGGCTCCATATTTGTAAAAATTAAGGATATTTCTTTACGTATGGCACCACCGGCCATAGACATTAAAAAAAATGTTTAAACTCTAAAATGAGGCTTTGATAAATGAAACATTTAGCCATCAAAATTTATTTTTTTCAGAAGATAAAGCAAAATGTGACTCAAGCTGAAACTAAAAATTCAGTTTTAACGATCAAAAATGGGTAAAATTCTCAAACCAATGTGGTTATTGTTGATTATTTCTCAATCCGGCAATAATTTGACGAAAACAGTCAGGGTTTAAGCTTTCAGTTTCCATCACATTGTTAGTGCTCGTGCAACACACAATTTCATACTGCATTAACACAGGTCGTTTAAATAAAAAATTGAATAAACTATAAAAGTGCTCTGCTTGAAATGGAACGTGCCTGTCGTGCTCTATCGCTCTATCTTGTCTATGTCTACTTAGTTGACGAAATCAAAATGGCGTCTTTCACGGGATAACGCGTATCCGCCGCACACTGGACATAGTTTTAATTATCGTGGAAGTGACTAATACAAGTTAAAAGTATAACAAGTGAACAATTAAATTGTGCTAAACTGTTTAAGTGCCTGTAAAATAATTACTGGAGTTTCATATCGTCGTTACACACTAATATTTGCTAAGGTATGTCTCCTTTCACCTATCATATTTATTGGTTTGCGATTAAATTAACGCGTTTGAAGTAGAATAATCATTAAGACGACGTTAATTATGTCATTGCCTGCTTGCGGGTATTAATTTGGTGCGGGCCGGAAACTGCGTTCTTTAGTTCAGTAGGTGAATCGGTGGAACAGGTTTTTTGTCGTTTTCGAGGACGCAAGTCGTGCTAGGCGAGGCCGGATCGTCATTTCACATGAATGGTTCATTCTGGTCGTGCCCGCGCCTCCGTCCGTTTGCTGTGACTATATTTGCGGTACAAATATCAGTCGCAAACGTGTGCTTAATTCAATTAGTCTGGAGAGCGTCCCTCGCACCGTTTTCTCCGTATAATGCACTGTTTGAGTGCAATTTCTCTACTGGATTGCAGTGTAGTGTATGCTTTGACTACAAATTCGCGTTCAGGATGATCTTGTGTAAACTCGAAAGGTAATTTAAGTGTACGTGCACCATAGTGGTCAGTGATACGGTTTTTATGACAAGTGAAATTGGCAATTATATATTGCGGTGATTTTTTTGCATTTTTTTGTTTATAATAACAACTGTTAGTGTTCTTACAAGCAATGGTTTTAATATAGGAACTTTGCAGGGGTCTGTCAATACAATGTCAACTCTGAATAGGTATGTAACTATTTATTATTGTTTTCATGTCCTATTTGCTCTAGACTTCATCAAACCTACTAACCACTTCATAAAATAAAATGACAACAATAAGTTTAAAATAATATTTCCTGTGTTACAATTACAACCAGCAGTTTGTAATAGTTTACAAGATGGAAATGTAGACAACAATTTTGTAGTTGATACCATACACTGAATAAGTAGAAATAAACTGGCACCTTAACTTACCTAATGTTAGTCTCAACAAACAGTCACAATCAATGTCAGCTGAACATGCATACTCACTAATAATTACTGGTAGCATTTTATAAATGTATTAACCACTTTTTCCTTTTGTTACACTGTAATTAAAACAATTATACCTGTACAAATTAGCTCTTGGTACTGTTCACAAACATTCATTTTTCTGTTTTTAACTTTATACTGTTGAATTACACAGTTTATTTGTGTTTCCCATTACGAAATGAGACAGACAATCAGAGAAAATTCTTAACATACACTGACATGAGAATTACATAATTATGAACTAAAAACAATTACTTTGCTCACCCGCAACCGCAAGTGAAAAATAGTTAGGTATATCTGTGCAGAAAAGTAATGCCTGATTCAATCAAAATTCATCATCATCATCAGCCTATTTACGTCCCACTGCTGGGCACAGGCCTCCTCTCAGAATGAGAGGGCTTGGGCTATAGTTCCCACGCGGGCCCAGTGCGGATTGGGAACTTCACACACACCATTGAATTGCTTCGCAAGAGTGTGCAGGTTTCCTCACGATGTTTTCCTTCACCGAAAAGCTCATGATAAATTACAAATGTAATAAATTCCGAAAAACTCAGAGGTGCGAGCCGGGATTTGAACCCTCGACCCTCTGCTTCAGAGGCGATAGGTCAAACCACTAGGCTATCACAATTTACATGTCAAGTATTTGATCTGCCTCATCTGTTATGGGCAAACTCGGAATAGTTGTGCAGTTGAAGTTCTAAATCAGGGATCACCAATTAGTTTTGAGTGGGGTCTATGCTGTTGAAAATTTTAAGTCCAGAAAATAACTCTTAATGTAGTTTAATGATTGGTCTGGTTCCACAGTCAGACTGTTGCTGACCGTTGTACTAGATAGAACAATGGTCAGCCCCCCGACTACGAAGTGCAAAATTCGAACTTCGTATCGTGCTGTCCCTCAAGCTAATATTATTTAACGAGAGAGTGAGTGGGACGATACTATACAAACTTCGATTTTCGTGGTGTGGGGTAATATAGATATGTTATGCAAAAATACAGTCTAAAGTTTCAAAAGTTATTACCGTCCTTGTAGATCCTAATATATTCAACCAGAACCAGTGAAATTTTGTAACACCTCATAATGTTTTCATACAACACTAAGTGCCATTAAAGTTAATTTGTCCCAGTTACAGTAATTGGGTAGGTACATTTAAATTAAAACCTGACTTTTATTTTGTGAACAACTTTAATGACCTGGCTGACCTGTCCATTTAAATTTGAGACTTAAATCTTTGATTGGACAAAAATGCAAAAAACTGAAAACAAAAAAAAATAAAAAAACTTATTTTCACTTACTGCTTAACTGAACCTAACCAAACTTTAACAAACATGTACCTATGTATACTGTGTAATAACGTAATTACTAGAAATAAATTCATTTTCCTACTGATTTCCATAAACAATGTAGGTATAATAACTTCCTTCATTCCATTTTTGAATAATTTGACCCTAAAATCCTTCCCATTAGAGATCATAATTCATTAACAAATTTTAACATAAGTAAGTAGGTACATTGCCAAGAATCTATTGACATAATGCCATGTGTCATAATGTGTTAATTTGATAATAAAATGATGACATGTGTTCTACGAAATATTTGCCTCATTTTTTTTATTGTGGTGAACCCAAGGTCAAATTTAAATAGTGCTGGTTTAATATGTTAATAGGTATAGTTTCAATTACGCAATTTTTTTATTAGTGACTTGACAAGTTGACACTGTCTATTTATAATCTAACCAATTTAGAAAAGTTGAAAAACCCCCGACATTGTCATTTCAAAGTTCAACATTTCAAAAACGGGTCAACCGATTTTAATGAAACTTAGCTAAAAACCATCTTGATAAAACTAACTTTCAATTTAAAAAAAACCGCATCAGAATCGGTCCATCGGTTTGGGTGCTATATTACAGACATGCACACAGATACACAGGTCAAACTTAGTACACGCCTCTATTTCGTCGGAGGTTAAAAATCGGCCAAGCGCTCGCTGGACTCGCGCACTGACGATAGCTACCGTAGTCAGCAGCAGACGTTGCTAAGCAACTGAAGTGGTCACAATGATCTAAGTACGGCTCTATTGTTACGTACATAAGAGCTTGTGCAGATCATTGTTACCGCCGAAGTCTGCCTTATTTCTAGTGTCAACAGCCTAACAAGCCATGATACCCAAGTGGTTTGACCTATGGCCTCTCAAGTATAGGGCCATCTCGTGAATTTATTTGTGAAATTACATTTTGTAATTTGTCACGAGCGTTTCGATAAAGGGAAATGTCGTGATGAAACCTGCACGTGCACACTCCTGCTAATCAAAAATCCGCTAAAATGTAGAGATAAACTTCGATAACATGGCCCGCCCCTCCAAAGTTCAAAACGCTTCAATGCATTAGTGTAAGTATTTATAAAGCACCACCAAAGCTCCCAGCGTATGTGTGCGTGTTGAGACAGCAGTCAAACAAACACAAATACTCGGATCAGTTGTTCGACTAGTCGTGTCACTAGACACATTAGCGTGTCATCTGCTGGTAAGCGATCAACGCCACCCATGAGAACCAGGAACCCCAAGAGTCACTAGTTCGTTGCCTGCCTTTAGGGAGGAAATGCGATATAGGAAAGGAGGGAGGGGGATTGGATCTCCGGCACTCTCACTGACCGTACGAAACGCAACAGGGGTGCTGTTGCTTCCAGCTGATTTTCTGCATGGTATTTCAGACTTCCCCGCACGAGCCGGCCCATCCGTACGGCAGCAAATAGCTACAGTATGGCTCTCCCACTACAAAAATATGATTTGGAGGGGCGGGCGGTTTTTTACCCTGGGGACGGTGCGGGAGTTATCGCGCGATGTATTGCCGCCTTCACCCCGTCCGTCTGTGCGCCGGAGCGGGTGCGCGGGGTCACTGTAAAATAAGCATCTCAACAAATAACTTCAGTTCTGCTTGCGTCCAGCAAAATTCCACAGTTCCTGATAGTTTATAAATTATAACAATTGTTCAGTGCATTTGTCCTGAAAAATGCAATTTTGAAAATGAGATGTCAACTTCACATATGACATCTCAGCATCTCATCATATTAAAGGTATTTCAGCATCGAAGAGTTGTTTTAAACATAGTTCTATACCTCCTGATTGATTTTAACAATAGTTCTGCTGTTTTACCCTCAAAATCGCAATTTTAAAAATGAGATGCTAACTTCGCATATGACGTCATAGCATCTCACAGTATTTCCGCGGGGGGGTCGTTCTCGCGTTCCCACTCCCCATCTCTACCACCCTGATTGGACCACCCCTAACTCGACGGATATCAACGGGCTTTGCTATAGGTTTCCATGAGTAATGTTAACGCGTTCACACGCGAAACTTTATCTTTCGTCTCGCCCTATTTGTTTGCGAAGAAAGCGTCACCTGTCTCACCTAGCTGGCCCTGTGCACAGCTTAGAACAGCTAGGACACTTAGCAAATGTGCTATCAGCAGTGTAGCCATACGTCATAGTGCTGTCGTTCGACCAAACTAAGACTGACTGACGCTCGATTAGTGGTCTTTTGGTTCGGACGTTTTCAAGCGCTAAACACTAAATAGTGTTGGTAATTCAATGTCCGTTTTGGCCGTAAGGTTCTAGAGTGGCGACCGCGTACCGGGAGGCATAGTGATGGTAGGCCTCTCGCAAGGTGGACAGACGATCAGCGGGGTAATTGCGTAACTATTTTGACACTCGTCATCGGATTGAAATGTCAGTTTTTACAAGACTGTGACGGCTAAATAGCTGTTGTCTCTTTTTGGTTCGGACGTTTTCAAGCGATAACCCGAAGTCCATGGTGTTGCTAAGTCAATGTTTTTTTATTTCTTTGACGAGTGAACTTTCTGTCACCGCACTATTCTTTGCCATATAAGTACATGTCTCTCACGTGATGATAAGCAAAGGCTTATCTCGAGTAATAAGATCTTCTATCAGTTATAGTTCTAAGATAGTAGATAGATGCAGTTTTGTAAAGATGACCTATTTGGTCTTAGAGTTGGATTTTGGATTCGTAGGCAGAGTTCAAAAACCGCAAGAATGTAATAATTATCAGTGATAGTTGTTAATGATATCAAGAACTGTAAATATAGAATACAAAAAAATTAATATCATGGGAAAATTTACAACGAATTAAGGAGAGCTTGTGTTATGGGTAGGTAGGTACTCAATGGCCAATAGACTAACGGATAATATACTTAATAGATAAATACATACATAAATTACTGTTTCGTTTTTATTATGACCATTAGGTCTATCACAACTCACAGACTGTGATTTAATATAGTGAAATAAACGGATCACTCCCCTATCCTAAGTAAATTAAAACCTATACTTCCCATTGACCTGGAATACCTAGTCCTATAGGGCTAGCACGACTGGCCGCGACTTTGTCGCGCGAGATTATATTACTCGTCCCCACGGACCAACCACCTTCTGGACACCGCATCTTCTATAATTTACTTGAAAAGTCATTGCGAAAAAGCCACGGTGAGCGGGCCGGGGGAATGCGTCGTGATTGGTTCATAGCTTGTCATCTCGCTTGTTATCTGGTCGAAAGTGAGCCGCGATTGGTGGCTAGAGAGATTTATAGGTGCAAATGAGCATATGCGTTTCGGAAACGTTCGCCCTGACATTAAGTGTCCAGAGGGTGGTTGGTCCGTGCTCGTCCCGTTGCATTCTGAGTGACAGAAAAGGACGGGCAGTCGTGCTAGCCCAACATAATGTGTTGTATTGTCGCGAACCGTCTATGATCTTTGCCGAACTCCTTTGGGGGTCCCCTACCCCCACCGTACCCCCTACTTTGAAACCCTGCGCTAACGTTACCCCTGAGAGAATGTAAAAATTTGTAACAAATAATAAAGTGATGATGATGATGTGAAGGCGGAAATGACGGAATCATCGATAGCATTGATGGAGCAGGAGCAAACAAAAAAAAACATACAGTCGAATTGCGAACCTCCTTTTTTTAACTCGATTACAAAATATATTAAGTACTGCTTCGCTAAGGCTTCGACATACTAACATTGACCCGACGGCGCGAAGGTAAAACGTATATTAGCATAGCTAATAAAAAAAACTGTACGCATTTCTCGTACAAGGCGACGACGCGAAGGTTCTTTTTGCGCTCACATTCCTTCCGTTGCAAAATTTACCCCAAACATGAAGTGTAAATATTGAGAAAAAATATTAAACAAATCGAGCACTGAACTAGAACTACACATTTTCAAACATTGAGAATACGGGGGAGGAGGGAAATCTCACGACATCTCACCAAGAGGGGAGGGAGGTCGAAACAGTAATAATTAATGGACCTCCCCTTTTCAAAGGATCGCGGCATTGCATTGAAGGTATTGACAGTCCTTGGTTTTGTCGTACCAGGTCCCTGTTTCACCAACTTTACAAACATGATCTCAGTAGGAGTATCTTTTTGTATTTTTTCTCCCAATTTTTTATTTTTACGGTTTTCCCGTGAATATCAATTGTATTTTTTATAAACTCACTGAAACATGAATACACAGAAAAAAACCAGAAAAATGCCAACCCCGGGAATCGAACCCGGATCCTCGACACTCCGGGTCGTGTGCTTTTCCCCTACACCACGGCTGGACATAGAGGAAAGGCTGAATTTTTTCCATGTATTCAAATCTTAGCTTGTTTTTATCTCTTTTTGCAGTGACTAGCGCCATCTATGTGATTACTTCGTAAACCGAAAACAACGCCCCCTTTCGATACTTATCAGTTTACCCAGGCTCAACGAGATGGCGCACTAAAGCAATCAATTCATGATCTCAGTAGGAGTATCTTTTTGTATTTTTTCTCCCAATTTTTTATTTTTACGGTTCCGACCCGCTGGCGGTTTCGGCCTCTATGTCCAGCCGTGGTGTAGGGGAAAAGCACACGACCCGGAGTGTCGAGGATCCGGGTTCGATTCCCGGGGTTGGCATTTTTCTGGTTTTTTTCTGTGTATTCATGTTTCAGTGAGTTTATAAAAAACTTTACATACGTCCGTTTTCAATGAAATTTTGGTGTCAATTGCTGAATTGATGAGGTTTTGTTTGGCCAACAAAAGTAGTTCGAATTGACATGACAAACCGACAATTGTAAAGTTGGTGAAATAGGGGTCCGTATTACTAGCTTGTGTCGTGTTTAAATGCCTAACAAATGATAACGCACACTTAAACACTTTTATGATCTACAAACACCTAGAAATAGCTTTGTTTATAATTTATTATGACGACGCCAGCGAAATATTGGCCACTGGCTTCGTTTCAAAACTTTCAAGCTCCCACGCTACATTTTAGACGTGCCACGTGTTTTATGGTCTTTATGGGCAAGGTTCGGACATTACGTCGCACGCTGAGACGAAAGTTGGAAAATACAGTTTTCTAAATATTGAAACTTTTATTTATATGTGCCTACCTACACATTGATACACAAAAATAGACAGATACGCCACCGCTTCACCGCGCGCGGACAAGCTATTATAGGTGATTACACGGACCAACCACCCTCTGGACACAGCATCTTCTATAATTTACTTAGAAAGTCATTACGAAAAAAGCCGCGGCGAGCGGGCCGGGGGAATGCCTCGTGATTGGTTCATAGCTTGTCATCTCACTTGTCATCTGGTCGAAAGTGAGCCGCGATTGGTGGCTTTTATAGGTGCAAATGAGCATATGCGTTTAGGAAACGTTCGCCCTGACATTTGGTGTCCAGAGGGTGGTTGGTCCGTGGGTGATTAGTATAGGCGATTCGGTGACTTAGTATCCCATGATGTTTCACATACAACTAATGAGCGAGGGCCTCATTTTTTCAGCGCTGAACAGGTGCGTGGCCTATCTTTAATGTTTTATACTTATGTCGATGTACCTTCTGTACGGGCCGGACTGTATAGACCCGCACTTTTTGGGGTTCAAAATAAAACGCGACGCTTTCGGCTTCTGATCGGATCCGTAGAAGAGGTTGTTTCCAGAGAGATGGCTGGCTGACGACTGTGAGAAGACTCCGAGACGACTGACTTCCCATCTCTCGAGTCTTCTCACACGCCTCCCCGCGCGAAGCGCGGGGGGGTGTGGGGGGGACTTTTCAGGGCTCCATGCCCTTTAAGTCGGCTTCAGGCGCGTCCCATAACAATGGGACGGTCTCTTTGTGCCATCTTGTGGCTTGGCCTCTCTGCGGCTTTTACCCGATTAGCCTGTCTTTGGCGTTTCGGTTGGGATGCCTATCTGCGGCTTTTATCCCGTTTTGCCTATCTGCGGCGTGACGGGATCGTTGGCCTTTCAGCGGCTTTGAGGTTGCCTGTCGTCACCACGAACAGGAGACTCGTCGCGGGGCACCAGCTCTCTGGGCTGAGCCAGTGCGCGGCGATCCGGGGGGCGCGCGTGGAGCGGCGCGATCCCCTGAAGCGACGGGAAGCTGGAGTTGTCGGCGCGGTCGAACATGACGCGCGCGAGGTGGCCGATGAACTCGTCCAGACTCTGCCAGCGGAGGCTGCGACGGATGTCCTCGTTGCGCACGTAGCGGGGAGCGGCGACGATGGTGCGCAGGGACTGGGACTCCTGCACACGAAGACGTCTACGGTTGGACTCGGCCACTAACGCGTACCAGGCTGGTGCCGCGTATGTGAGCCGGGACCGCACGTACGTCTTGTAGATCCCCAGCTTGGTGCGCACGGGGAGGTTGCTGGCGAGTACTGGACGGAGGCAGGTGCGCGCGTACTTGGCGCGCTGTACGACCTCGGCGACGTGATGCTTCATCGTGAGTCTCCTGTCAATGGTGACACCCAGGTACTTTACGGTGCCTGACCAAGGCACCTCCTGACCGTGTAGACGGAGGGGCGGCGGAGGGTTCTTCTGTCCCATGGCGATGGCCTGTGTCTTCCCTACGTTCACCGACAGTCTCCATCGGGAGAGCCAGTCGGGAAGAGCGTCAAGGGTCCTCTGGAGCTTCTTCGCCGCGTGGGCGATGTTCATTGAAGAAGCGAAGTATGCGGCGTCGTCGGCGAATAATGTTGACTTCCCAGCGCCGCGCGGGCTCTATTTATACTGCTCGGGCGAGAGCGGGGGCCCGGGGCGCCGGGTTCGTTTGTCCTTCTCACACTCGGGCGAGCGTGGGGGCCGGGGCCGGATCCGATACTATTTTATTTCTCTTTCTATTACTATCTATTTACATGAGCTTAGCCTATTTTTCTATACGATACTTATATAACTATTATAATATAATCTTAACCTATCTTAAACTATAATTACAAACTAATTGGACTGCGCTGTCCCGCACACCTTCACAAACCAATCTTCATTTTGGCTTTGGTTTTCGGTATCAGGACATCTTATAAGTCGTTACGACTCTTGTACTCCTACCGACACAGCCCCCCCGACTACGAAGTGCAAAATTCGAACTTCGTATCGTGCCGTCCCTCTCAAGCTAATATTATTTAACACGAGAGTGAGCGGGACGAAACGATACGAACTTAGATTTTCGAATTTCGTAGTATGGGGGCAGGGCGTCGCATGCGCAGCGCACACGCGTCGCATGACGAGCGTGGAAAGTTAATACGCACGTAATTGGCTGTACGTAATACCGGCGATCATCCAGTTCTGAATCCGTTAAATGCTGTAGATGGATTTGACGCCTTTCCATTTTTATAACACGGACTTTAACGGCATGCTGACTCGGATTGGCTATCCGGAATCAAGAAAGATCGCAGGATAATATAGATAAAAAAAAAAACTTAAAAAAAAAAACGTAAAATAATCCTCTAAAATAATGATAAATAAATGAAATAAAATAAAATGCGTTTTTTTTTCGGACAACAGAAACTAAAGACTAAAGTTTTATGGCCTAGCACTAAGCAGCAGAAATATGAAGTCGGTGCGGTGAGAGCGGAATATTCTTTGAATGAAGCACCGACTTCATATTTCTGCTGCTTAGTGCTAGGCCATAAAACTTTAGGCTTTAGTTTCTGTTGTCCGAAATAAACGCATTTTATTTTATTTTATTTATTTATCATTATTTTAGAGGATTATTTTACGTTTTTTTTTCTAAGGTTTTTTTTGAAGGCGGTTTTACTTTTTTGTTAAAAGATTTTTATTTCACAATTTTACGTTGATTTAACATTGTCAGAATTATCCTCCAACTCCTAACCGTTAAGGAGTTGTACCTTCCATCATTAGCTTATCAAATGATGAAAACCGGACGCAAATACTTGAATAGCCTTAGAAAATATATGAAACACATGATACGTGCATATAAAATTTGAGGGTTGCCCTCGATTTCCCTGAGATCCCATCATCAGATCATGACTTGGTGACAGTGGGACCACCTCAGGAGTATACCCTTTCGAATAATGATTTAACATTTTCAGAATTATCCTCCAACTCCTAACCGCTAAGGAGTTGCACCTTCCATCATCAGCTCATCATCATGAGATGATGACTACCAGACGCAAATACTTAAATAACCTTAGAAAATATATGAAACACATAGTACGTGCCTGTAAAATTTGAGGGTTGCCCTCGATTTCCCTGGGATCCCATCATCAGGTCATGACTTGGTGACAATAGGACCACCTCAGGAGTATACCCTTTCGAATAAAAATAAATTTGAAATCGGTCTACAATTGACGGAGTAATCGATGAACATACATTAAAAAAATACATACAGTGGAAGAACCTCCAGAACCTCCTCCTTTTCTTGAAGTCGGTTAATAAATAGATAATAAATATCATAGGAGAAATGACACCAATTTACCTAGTCCCATACTAGGAAAATCTGGTATTATGGGTAATAGACAACGGATATACTTATACAGATAAATACTGCAAGGAAGTCGCTCTCTGTTTGGGTGGATGTAGCTCCAGTGGTTGCTTCCTAGCTACGAGCGGCGTTAGAAGAAGAAATGACACTTGTTTTTAATGATTTTTAATATATTTTTATAAGCCTACTGTCAGAGCGTCGCACTTGTTTGCTGTCTTCCCAGACACCTTGCATTCGTCTTCAAATAACGATCCAAGTCTACACATCACACGGACCAACCACCATCTGGACACCGCATCTTCTATAATTTACTTGGAAAGTCATTACGAAAAAAGCCGCGGCGAGCGGGCCGGGGGAGTGCGTCGCGATTGGTTCACAGCTTGTCATCTCGCTTGTCATCTGGTCGATAGTGAGCCGCGATTCGAGGCTAGAGAGATTTATAGGTGCAAATGAGCATATGCGTTTCGGAAACGTTCGCCCTGACATTTGGTGTCCAGCTAGAGGGTGGTTGGTCCATGACACATCAACAAACAGAGAGCGACCTCCTTACAATACATACTAAATACGTATTTTAGGCAAGCTAACGTCTTCGTGAGTTAAAAAGGCCGCAAGTAAAACACAACGCCTAAAATTGTAACGTTTCTTTTATCAGTGAACTAAACTAAAAATAAACACTACTAATCAATTTATGGGCAACGGAAGCCAATTATCTGCCGGAGTGTTGGCAACGGCAATAATAATAAATAAAATGGCGGTTCGTCTGTCGCTGCGTACGGCGTTAAAATACTGTTTTATTGAAGAAGGTCCCTTAACTTCCTTATTTAGGGGAATCTCCTACAACAACTTCTAATGCAAGCGCTATAAGTTGTACCCAGTCTACGTTTACTTAAGTAAGGTAAAATTTTCGCCTATTTTCATTATAAAATTATTATGATTAATATTTAAGACTTTTTTTATACACTATAGGCTTGCGTTTGACCACTTTGACCACAATCACGCTTGGGCCGTGTTTTATAAAGCTGCAAGTTACAATTTACAAGCGGAAGTCTCTTTGTTTTGTAAGAAAAGGTGATAGAATGAGACTTCCGCTTGTAAATTGTAACTTGTAGCTTTATAAAACACGGCCCTGATGGTAAGCGAAGATGTGGTCTTCGATGGAGCACGCACGCTTGCCTAGCAAATGCCCATTCACCCTAGATTCTCACAACAAGCCCTTCATTTGATTTGTCACACGATATAGCATTATTTTTGTATTTCTAATTTACCCTCCAAAAGTGGTCCCCCCATGTTTAAAAAATGTCTTTGGGTCACCGACTTACATAGATTACATAGGTACCAAATTTCTACCCAATCGGTGCAATTTTTCGAATCAAATTGGCTGTGACAGATTTGATGGTTTCTGCTATCATCTTTTTTGACATTATATAGTTTGGTTGTACATTATGCTACACAGACTAATTGCTATTTTTATGTTTTGCGTTCTGGATGTTATGTGAATTGGCCAAAATGCCAATTGGACACCTGACATTTTGCTTCTTGGTCAATTTGCGTCGTTGGGTATTTTGCTACATAGACCATTCGGTATATTAACCCTCTGAAGCCCGAGTACGAACATTCGAATCCTGCTTGACGTAACATCATCGTATCGAAATCGGGAAACTTCATACTAATATTTAGTCCCAAATACGCTCACGGGCGGGCGCTGTTCCAAATATCATACAAATTTCGCGATAACGTTACTACTCGATTACGTTACGCAGGATTCGAATATTCGTACTCGGGCCTCTGCTTTATCACCGCAAAGCAAGGTGTGTCGCACAAATCTCTATGAATCCGGCGCACGAGTCGAGTGTGACACGCTTTCGTTTGTGCCGCGCGTTCGCTTTTGATCGGCGCCCGCGCACGCCTGCACCGCCAGCGGAATGCTGCGCCGGCCGAAGGTCAGCTTGGAGAAAGATTTGATGAGGCCTGACTGTGTTAGAATAACACCAGGCGTGTTATTTCCTAAGTTTATTCATCTGTTTACATGCAAGACTAGCATTCGCCCGCGGCTTCGCTCCCGTGGCAGAACTCTATCCCGTGGGAATTTCGAAAAATCCCGCCTTATACCAGGCGTACATTATAAAAGGAACCTCAATGCCAAATTTCAGCTTTCTAGGTCCAGGCTCCAATTTCACCAACTTTACAATTGTCAGTTCAGTCAGTCAGACAATACACCGCCGCCTATGGACACCTGCAACACGAGGGGAATCACAGAAATTCTGTGCACGCTTAGAATTAAAGTGACTCAATTCTTAATATGACATATTGCAAAATTGAATTTTAAATCTAAACCTACAAAGTTTATTTAAGATTTTTCATGATTTAGAATTGAGTCACTTCTAAGCGTGCGAGATGTGTTGCCAGCCCTTTAAGTATAGGTAGGGTCGTCCTAAGTTGTATCGCTCCGGGAATATTGCCGCAGGAAGCAGATTCCATATCTTCGTCGTGCGAGGGGAAAAGTTCCGTTTAAATCGGACAGTGCTAGACTGCTAACCGTCAAGGTGGTGAGGATGGAATGATAGATGGTTTCGCGAAGTACGGTGGTGGAACTTAGCCGCAGGCAACAACCCAAACAGTTCTTCAGAACACTCCCCATGATAGATGCGGTACTAAATGCAGAGAGATGCCACATCCTTCCGCATAGCCAGTGGATCGAGCCGGCCAGAGAGAAACATCAAGGGATACTAATTCACCTAATCACCTATAATTGCTTGTTGCTCGCGTGGTGAAGCGGTGGCGTATCTGTCTATTGTTGTAGGTATATCAATTTTATCACCGATTGATTCCACATTCCTAAGATACTTCAACATTTCAATTATTTAACCTTACTGTCTCATTAGATTTCTCAACGACTTGTAATTTGTGTCATTAATATGTACAACTGGCGAGGTGTGACTTCGTGATTCTTGGCCGCTAAGTTATGTAAATAATCACAGCTTCTCGCAATAATAGTTATTTTCCTTTGCATTTTAAGGCACCTGTCCCACCGCCGGCTAGTAGTGAGAAGCGAATGTTTATTGAGATTTTTTTTTATACGACGAGGACGGCAAACGAGCAAGCGGGTCACCTGGTGACAAGTGATCACCACTGCCCATAGACACCTGCAACCCCGTAAGGTTTGCAGATGCGTTGCCAACCTGGAGAGCAAAGATGAAATGCCTCATGTGCCCGTAATTACACCGGCTGTCTTACTCTCCACACCGGAACAGAACAACGCAAGCACTGCTGCTTAGCGGCGACTTACCCGGTAAATGAATTTTAGCCCACATACATGTTATGTTGTCTAATCTGAAAAACAAGTATTATAACCTGCATTATATGACACTTAACGGTATCTTAAAGATAACGCCCACGTAGATAGACCACGTATGGAATTTCATATGAATACATTATCTGAGGTATTGTGTGCTACACGTGCTTTGCTTGATTAAATATTTTTTTCTCAAACATAGAAGTTAATACAATACAATACAAGAACTCTTTATTGAACACCACATAATAAACAAAACAGAAAAAAAGGTGCAAAGAAAATGCAAGGTAACAATGGGCGGCCTTATCGCTACATAGCGATCTCTACCAGGCAACCATAACGGAATAAAGGTAAGAACAGATTTAAAGAAGGCGGTGTGATTTAGAATTTTTAGGTAATTTATTTTAATGTAACCAATGAAAGACATAATATCAGTATAAACTACCTACATACAACTATAATTAATGCCAATACATACGATACATAGCAATAAATACTTTAAAAATACTACTAATACTTTAATGTTCGCGTTACTTAAAAAAAAGAAGACACTAATTAGTACATTTATGGATAGCACAGTTCTTTGCCGGCCTAACGCCGATCGCTATGCAGCAGTGCTTGCACTGTTGTGTTCCGGTGTGGAAAGTAAGACAGCCGGTGTATTTACTGGCACAAGAGGCATTGCATCTTAGCTCTCTCGGTTGGCAACGCATCTGCAAATCCCCCGGGGTTGCCGGTGTCTTTGGGCAGTGGTGATCACTTGCCATCAGGTGACCCAGTTGCTCGTTTGCCTTCCTTTTCGTATATATAAAAACGTTATGGCTCCTGGCCCCCTATATCACCAAATTTACAATTGCCAGTTTTCAATGACAATTCGGTGTCAACTGCTGACTTGAAGAGCTTTTGTTTTAGCGCGCTTCAAAGAAATGTAGTACGAATTGTCATACAAAACTGACAATGTCAATCCATTGACGCTACCATTAAGTTGTCAAAGATCTCGCTTTAAAGCTTGAAATACGGTTCGTGAAACCGTAAACACGAAATTAAGCTTTTAACACAGATAAGTCGCACCCAAAAGAGCTGGACATTACGGTAACTACAAAAAAACCGGTACAACTCTATCCATAGACCACGAAAACCGGTGTCAAGCCTTAGAAGTCGTGTTCGTATTATTAGAATAATTTGTGCATCTCTATTTATTTAGAAATCGACTTGACGCAGACCCGAATCGACGGTACTCTGACTCAACCTCGTATATGAATTTTGACGAAATTGGAATAACCACTCTAGACCGCGACCTAAGGTGGTTATTTCAATTTCGTCAAAGTTTATATACGAGGTTGAGTCAGAGTACCGTTGAAATGTGTTATGGCCTTGTAAACTTGACCAATATTTTGGCCGCAAGTGCCATGACACTGTTGATAATGTTGCTAATTGTATTGTTTTTATTTGCGCCGGTATATTAGTGGTAGTTTTCATGTCAGAAAACAACAAAATGGGACAATTGACACCAATTGATCTAGTCCCAAACTAGGCAACGCCTGGGTACTAGATAATGGATAAGATAAACATACTTATATAGATAAACACATACTTAGTATACATATTAAACGTTCAAGACTCGAGAAAAAACAATGTTTTCATCATTCAAATATACTTAGGCCTCGACTGGAAACCGAACCCGGGACCTGTAGCTTGGTAGTCAGGTTCTCACCACTAGGCTATAAAGTCGTCGAAACATGTGCGCAAACAAGTAGGCACACACACGTCAAAAGTTCCTAAGGGTGAAACATTTTTAGGGTTCCGTATCTCAAAAGGAAAAAACGGAACCCTTATAGGATCACTTTGTTGTCCGTCTGTCTGTCAAGACCCTTTTTCTCTGAACCGCGTGGAGGTAGCATGCTGAAATTAATATCAAATACTCAAGCCTGCGGTCCCTTGAAGCTGTGAAAAAATCAACCTTCCAAGTGAACGCAATCAAAAGATAGTCATTAAAAAGGTGGTTTCCATACAAATCGCCGTACTGAGAAAACATAGAGGGTACTTCCAGTTGTCCTAGAAACTTGAATTTTTTTATGAAGGTAGCTCTTATAGCACAACCACTCCAAAAAGTCGCAAAATCTTAAATTTTTATGTCTGTCTGTAGATTTCACAGACCAATATAAGTTGACCCCACACTGCGTACATTTTGCTTAGGAGCAGGGCTCTGCTAACACTGGACTTCTTAACACACTGGGGAAAAGCGTTAAAATCTTTCTACGGAACCCTCGTGCGCGAGTCCGACTCACACTTGGCCGGTTTTTTATTTTGTAGAAACGGTTTATGCACGGTTTAGCACAAACGATATTTCGACCAAACAATAACTCTTGTGCCCGTAATTACACCGGCTGTCTTACTCACCACACCGGAACACAACAGTGCGAGCACTGCTGCTTAGCGGCAGGATTAGCGAGCAAAGTGGTGGTAGCTAGCTATCCGGAGGGACCTGGCCCAAGGTTCTACCACCCGAAAACAATAGTACAAACAATATGTGTAAGCCAAGCAATACAGACTCGTCAGTTATGTATAAAGTTATGTATTTATCTGAACAAGTAACCACCACTCGTAATTAATTCACTGACAAGATAAGCCAATTAAGAATTGAGCCTTACATTGCAGTCCTTACAATTGGATTATGATGCGACGGAAGTGATGAGAGCGCAGCGTTTTCTTACACGAGAGACAATTAGTATTTCCGAATAATATATTGAATCAGGCGTTACTTTGCGGAGGTCCATATTTATGAACTAAAAAACAAATATTTTGCTCACCCGCGGCCACTAATGACAAATAGTTATATCTGTGCGGCAAATGTATGTTTCCATGCAACACCTCCGCCTCCACTGCTACACGAATCAACACATGCCACACAGACCCAACTATCACCACCACCACTATACTAAACGCTGACGCGTTTCGGCACTCTCCACGAGGCCATTTACGAAGCACAACAACAACCGCTCAACATGCCACCACTTCCACTACCGAGTACCGAGTAGTATTTCCGAGTCCATCTGTTCTTTAGGTAACATAACATTGCAACACCCTGCGTGGGTAGCATGTACGATCTCATTTAAATGTACCCTACGATCTCTGTTAACTACATGTATGCAATAAATTGACAATAAACAATGGGTAATACGTATTTATTGTTTTGCTCGCAATGTTATGGGTTTATGATCTTATCCATCAAAATTTTTATCAAAACGCTTTTTCCTATTTTAAATATTGTATTTTTGAATGTAAAGTAATAACCCCATCAATCATCATTACCATCATCAATAGTTATACTACCAATATAGCATAGTCAGTTTTATTTACCCGTTTTTTGAAGCGCTGTTATATTCGGTTGTATTGTGTTTTGGCCATCCTTGATCTAGTAGTTAAGAGGCTTCCCTGAGGGGTTACCTCGAACTTTTCGCGCCTTCCTCGCCCCACCTCACTTCTAAACAACGTCGTTTTAGTGGCGACATCTATTAAATATCGGTCTAACTTCATGTTACACAGTGTTATCACAAATAATGCGTCTTTTCGCACAATTAAAAATCGTTCAGAATACGCACCGAATACGTAAATTACTTTTTTTTTTTTCATATTATAAATAAAGACTTGTGCCCAGCAGTGGGACGTAAATAGGATGATGATGATGATTATTATTATAAAAAAGGTATGATAATAATGTTAACCGTGGAACTCCTAGCCTAAATAAATAAATCTAACAATCTGAAAAAAAAAACTATTAAATTCTCTATACATTGGCGTGTGTCACAAGTCAAAGTAAATTATGCTTATGATGTAGTGACAGAATATTCATTGCGACTTGAATATGTACGACTAACTTGTGATGCAGATATCATAAGTATTAAATACGAAAAAAAAAATGAAACGTGGAAAAACAAGTTGAGATGTTATAGATAATTAATGTGTTTTTATATTTTGTTTTTATCTTTTAAATAATCTACAGAAAAGTTGAAAAATGCAGCCATTTCAGTGTCTGGCTCAGGAGATTCCTTTAAATGGACAAGGTTTTATAGCGGCCTAGGGATTAAATTGCTTGACTGTGCGTACAATCGCTTTCCTCTTCTCTCTGCACCACACGACGGCCAGGCAAAGCGTGATAGCATGACATCACCGTGACTAACACTAGAGTCATTCGTATTTGCGACCATCCCCCTCGCACGTCCCTCTCGCACTCAGCCCGGGACGGCTACGTCCGTCCCACTCCAGCGAGACCTTAGTCTTCGTGTTGCCACGTCATTTTTATTTGCATCCCTGACGTGGTTTTAGTGATTTTAATTGTCGTCTTTGTTTATTAAAGGGTTTATTATTGACCGAGGAAGCGTCGCCGTTTCAGCTTGGGCAAAAGTTTTTTCGTATGTCCGATCGGCGTCTGTAGGTCGATCACGAAGTTTTCGAATCCTGCGTAACGTTGCGTTATCGTATCGAAATCGAGAAGTCTCATTCTAAATTTTATTTCCAAATACGCTCACGTGCGGGCGCTGTTCCAAACGTCATAATTTTTTTTCGATAACGTTACTACTAGGATTCGAAAACTTCTTGCTCGACTCTCAGACGTAAACGCGAACGCGATCGAGACTTTTTTTGGCCGTTCATTACACTAGACTCAAGTCGCGTTTCTCAACCTATAATAACGCTTAGAGAATAACACAGGTGGTAGGACCTTGTGCGAAGTCCGTTCGGATCGCTACCACCATCTTACTCGGTAATCCTACCGGTAATCCTACCGGTAATCAGCAGTGCTTGCACTGTTGTGTTCCGGTGTGGAGAGTAAGACAGCCGGTGTAATTACGGGCACAAGAGGCATTTCATCTTAGCTCTAGGTTGGCAGCGCATCTGCAAACCCCCCGGGCTTGCGGGTGTCTATAGGCAAAGATCACTTACCATCAGGTGACCCACTTGCTCGTTTGCCTTCCTTGTCATATAAAAAAAAATCATCCCAGTATAATAAAGTTATGTAAAACATTGAAAAGCCAAACATTACTAATTAATTACATAGTTATTCACACGGCTAGCAGTGTTATCAACTTATCACTGACGTCATTGTTTACTGACGACCGTGAATTTTAGTCAAAGTTAACATAAATTTATGTATTTATTTATTTCATTATATCCACGGTGCAAAAATGTCGGTTTTTGTGTCAAATACCTAACATAATTTTTATAACTACAATGAGCCGTTCTAGTATTACGTAAGCTGAATTTCAGTAAGCATTTCCCTTTAAGGGATAAGTTCGCCTTTGTACATTTGCTTTTGTTCTGTTATCTGTTATTTTTTTTGTTTTATGTGCAATAAAGAGATATACATACATACATACATACATTTCACCTTAACTTTAAAAACTGGTAAATCACTACAGTCGGAAGTCATAATAGTAGTTTATGCAACTGCTACATAATGAGGGTCCTTAAAACACGAGTGTGTTTTTATGAAACGAGGCGAAGCTGAGTTTCATAATAGGATCACACGAGTGTTTTAAGGCCTAATTATGTGGAGTTGCATACATTACTTTATCTACACTCATATTATAAGTACTCTAAGATGGGTTCAGAAGCCGAAGACATATATCATACCAGTAGTATATTATTGGGCATTCTGGACCACCATTCATTCGATCGGGCGAAAAATTTCGCCCTCACTCATTCGTGGTGATCCAGAAGCCCAATAATACAATGAATTGCACACAACCTACAATCAACCCAAACCCAACGGTAACCAACCTAACAGTAACCTATCAGCATTTGCGTTCAACATAACGCTCAACCTACACCTGAAATCGCATTGGACATTCTGTTTCACCTCGCGTTCAACGCAACAGCAACTCAAACCCAACGGAACCCAACCTAACAGTGACCTATCAGCATTTGCGTTCAACATAACGCTCAACCTACACCTGAAATCGCATTGGGCATTCTGTTTCACCTCTCGTTCAACGCAACGAATACATCAGCCCAACAGCAACTCAAACCTAACGGAACCCAACCTAACAGTAACCTATCAGAATTCACGTTCATCATAACGCTCAACCTACACCTGAAATCGCATTGGGCATCCACCTCTCGTTCGAATGAGCGAAGTTTTGACTCGAGGTTCAACGACAAGCCAACCCGACGGGAATTTATTCAATGTATTTAAATTTCAGTCCAACTCAAGTCTCAACTAATTGACAACCTAACATAGATATGTTTAATAATGTTTGAGCTTAGATAAAGTAAAAGCAAAAGTACACCATGCACACCGGGTTGATCAAGTCCGATATGCACGAGGCCGAAGCCACTGAGCGCTCCTCGGTCTCAAGCCGCAGCCTTTGACTCAGGTTAACTCAGGTGTTTGCACAACTTGTCTGCGAAGCTGATCAGACTCCACAGACAAGATCGGGTCACCCAGGACGCGTCTAGTTCCCGGCATCCACCTACGGATGTATCGCTATGACCGCTTTTTGTGTGCGTGGTGGTTTTGGATGCCTCCCACCGAGGCTTGTATACAACTCATCCGCAAAGCTGATCAGACTCCACAGACAAGGTCGGGTCACCCAGGACGCGTTAGTTCCCGGCATCCGTTTTCGGATGTATCGCTATGACCGCGTTTTATGTACACGGCAAATTGTATGTCGGATTTATTTATATCAACGAATCTCAAAACCATCGTTAGCGCGAGTTAGGTTTAAACTAATTTACGCTGGAATAAAGCACTAAGTAAACATTATTTAAATTACGAAAACATAAAAATGTGTAACTCACTACACTAGTGAAAACCGAAATATGATTTTAAATTGGTATCGCTAAAACTAAGTCAAATAGTGTGATTTAATTGATGTTAATGTAGAACAACTCCATCTGTGAGACCGCGATACTTTATCACACTTTCTAAATAACTTATATCACTTTATCATGTTGACGTAAAAATTGTCTTGCTGACTAGAATATAAAGTTTGATCAGAAACGAGTTGTAAAGTGATATACATGATTATGTACTTAAGTCATTTCAACTCGAAGACATTGTAGTGTAAGTTAGGTACTCGATCAAATTACGTAGCGAGCGCGCTCGCTAAGGTTTATTGTTCTTAACATGCAAATGGACATACGAGTAGGCGGTGATGACATCTATCGAAATTATTCGAAACCATTTGTATTCTATACGAAACCAGTACATCAAAGGTACTTACTTAAATCATTACTTACACCTACTTAGTTCAGTGCTTAACCCACAGACAGCGCTTATGTTAAACTTTGACATCGTGCGCTAGAATTTGTACCTAGATTTTTGTGTGTCTGTCTGTGGTACCATAGCTCCTAAATGAATGAGCCGATTTAAATGCGGTTTTTCATTTAACAGGTTTTCTAACAATGGTTCTTAGACTTGTTTTATCAAAATCGGTTCAACCGTTTCTAAGATATTGACCTTTGAAGCGAAAATGTCTATTGTTTTTCGACTTTTCTAAGTTGGTTAGGTTATCTTATCATAAATGTTAATAATATAGGAATTGTTTATTTTTGTGTTCAAATTGAAAAAGGTTTATACCTGTTTGTACCTGTAACAAGACAATGTTTGTTTTCGTATTAGGAAATAACAATTGTATGTGTATTTATAATTACGATGTAAAGTAGCAAACATTACAGTTAGAACACGTTTTTACCTAAGTTTAAATCTTCGTCTTAGTAGGTGAGGTAAGATGATATTTGGTTGTGTGAGCTAACCAATTACTAACCTTACCCATTAACTTAGTAATTAAGTCGGTTAATACTGAGGCTATTTGAACGATCTGAGGAGGTTTTTTTCCAGTTTCCGTTATAATTTTAACGTACAGAACTGAGCATGAAAATGTTACCAATTAGGTATTAGCCAATTTTATTGCGCAACGTTATCAAGTTGTAATGTGACACACAGTGCGATCGGCGTCTTTTTGCTGACATACAAATGCGGTGCATGTATGAAGCGTGGTTGCGAAATAATATTCATATTATAAAGGTGTAGGGTTGACAATGATCAATGGATAAATTTACAATTAATGGGTACCTCTATTAAATGCGAATATAAATGTTCTTAAAAGAAATAATGATTACTACAATTACTGAAATACTAATATTTAGGTAATTCCTTAATTTAGCTGGTGAGAAATAAATAAATAAAAAATAAATAAGTAAATTAAAAATTAAAAAAGTAAATTAAAAAAAGCTTACAACTCACTCTCGATTAGTTTTTTGGTATCTTGAATACATGCATATGTGGAATACGAAGTAGGCAGATTTACCAACAGACAGATAGACAAATTCATAACGTTCCTCTTTCCATCGCGTCGAGAATTAAATAATGTAAAATAAAGAACTGTTATGTGCACATAAGCATAATACACAATTGTGATTTGGAATGCGACAGCCCTAGTTCATTTAGTAAAATCAGCAAATAATTTCGTTTAAAACTTTTGCGCGGGGCTAATTTGTTCCTTTCCAATTTCGAACGTGACGTGCACAGTGCATCAAGTCTTCTACATCTTCAGCTCAGAGGTTAAGCTGTGCAGAGTTTCTACGTTAGTAAAGTTTATTTGCTTTATACATCGATTAAAATGTAAGTATGTATTTCAACGTACCTAACGCTTTACTTTCCTAACGAAATTAAAACATTTGGTTCATATTGTTTGTAGGGTTCCAACAGGCATTAATATTTTTAATTTCCTTTCAGGTCTGATTCCGAGTTTGAACCCATCACTGTTGCAAACAGCGGAACCGTTCGGTCAAAAGTGGGAAGGTCGGCTGAAAAACGAAAAGCTTCAGCTCCAAACAGGTAGCCATTTTATATTTATTTTCATATTTCATGTTTTTTATTTTGTCAGCTGGGTACATATTTACTTAAATATTGTTTGTCTACTTTTTTCATTTAAAAAAGGTATTTTTTTTTCTTTTTTTATCGATGTATATGGTTATTTTAAATGTCGAGTAATAAAAACATATTTTTTATTTCAGATCTGATTCAGAGGAGAGCGTTGCCGCTGCAGATGTCAGTATCCCAAAAATAAAAAAACCTGCTCAAAAAAGAAAGCCGTCAACCCCAAGGTATTTTTCTTGTAATTTGTTTAATGAATTTCGACGAACTAAGTACAACTGTCTTATTCATTGTTTAATGTCTGTTATGTTTCAGATCTGCTGCACCCAAGAAAAAAGAAACTAAAAACCCGTTTGACGTGTTCGGAATATTTCCTGAAGACGTTGCTGTTAACCATAAGCCTGCTGAGACTGATCCGCTTGATTCATCCATTATAAGCCGGGTACCGAACGGGTCAACAAAACGAGCTTGCACCCTCAACGGAGACTTTTTCTTGGAGCTGCGGGTGTACAACACTGCTGATATTCGCGGTGAGTTACGTCAGGAGCGTTGGAAAAAGGCTCTCGTTACTCTAAAGGCGCAAATCGATGATGAAACTGTTGAATGGGAGGCATTGCAAAAATTTATTAAAAAGATAAATGTACTTTTCAAGGACGCTAACGTCAAATTTTATTCTAACGATACTAAGTACTAATTTAGTAGGTACTTTTTTGATTTTAACAGATACTGCAGGTTGTCTCTTTTTATTACTTATTTGAATAAAATTTAAACTGCATCAAATTGTGTATCAAGTAATTTTTAATAAATGTTTTTAATAAATGTTAACGATTTATTATGAAACCATAATTTAAACGCTTTTAACGATATTACTTTAAGGGCGCAAATCGATGATAAAACTGTTGAATGGAGGGCATAGCAAAAATTTGTTAAAAAGATAAATGTACTTTTCAAGGACGCTAACGTCAAATTTATTGTAACGATACTAAGTAAGTACTAATTTAGTACTTTTTATTTTTGCTTTTAACGGATACTGCAGGTTGTCTCTTTTTATTATTTGATTAAAATTGAAACTATCAAATTGTGTATTTAACATATAAAACCAGGATTACAGCTTAAGCAAAGTCGCTACATAAAACATGCCCTTTTGCACTCAGTGTTCAATTACAGTAGAAAGCAGGAAGTGGGTAGGGCACCTTAGAAGTAATAAGCATAGAAAAAATTCGGGTGTAAATTTAAACGATGAGGTTGTTGAAATTTCGTCTGCTTTTAAAGGTCGCATAGCATCTTATAGAATAATGGCAACTGATGAGCTGAAGTCTTGTTTACCTGAATCATTTTTGATTACAGTAAAACCTAAAATGCAAAAAATTTTGGAAAATTCGCTTAAAAAACATGTGTCCCTCAAAGTAAATTTCGAATATTTTGGCGATTTTCTTTTGTTTAAAGATGACAAGCAGGAAATGAAATCTTTTGCAACGAAAAATTTTCCTATACATCAAAATTATCAATTCGAAGAGCTTTTAAACACAATAATTATTAGTATACAGAAAAAAATCGAAGAATTTCAGGAGCGCGATTCTGGTTGGACTTTCTTATCTAATTTGTATTTAGAAGTTAACATAAATAAGTATGAACCATTGAAAGCGTCATCTTACATAGACTTACCTAAGATAATAAAAAATAAAAAAGCTTGCATTAATATTCAAAATCATGATAATTATTGTTTTCTCTGGTGTGTTGTTGCTGCTCTTTACCCATGTCAAAACCATCGCGAGCGTCTATCATCTTATCCTCATTTTAAAGACGTATTAAAACTTGATAATATGTGTTTCCCTGTCACTTTAGCCGATATCATTACGTTTGAGCATCACAATATTGATATCAGTATTAACGTATATTCTTTAAAAAACAACCGAACTCTTGTAGGACCTCTATACAGATCGCAATATAAAAGGAAACATCGAATCAATTTACTTTTAATCGAACGCGGTAATAAGTCGCATTATGTTTTGATTACTAATTTACCGCGTCTTGCTCGCGGTCAGATTACCAAACATCATGCTAAGCTTTATTTCTGCGAAGACTGTCTGATATTTTTTCAAACTGAACACGGTTTCAATAGTCACGTTTGTAGTGGGGTTGCTACGGTACTTCCGGAGAAAGGCACCTATCTCGAATTTAAGCATTTTGAACGAAAACAAGACGTTCCATTTGTCGTGTATGCTGACTTTGAGACAATCCTTAAACCCTATCAGAACTGTGAACCTAACACTGACAGTAGTTTTACTACAAATAAACAAATACATTTACCAGCCGCTTTCGCGTACCATATAATTTGCTCTTATGATGAGCAACTTAATCGTTTTGTTCAATACCGAGGGCCAGATTGTGCTCAGAAATTCGTAGATTATTTATATAGACATATTAAAGACATCCATAACGTTTTAGAAAAAGAAATTCCCATGATATTTACTGTAGAAGATTCTTTAGCTCATGAACGTGCCAAAAATTGTCATATGTGTAAAGGTTTATTGTTTGCAGACAAAGTAAGAGATCACTGTCATCTAACGGGCCGTTATCGCGGTGCCGCGCACCAGTACTGCAATCTGCGCTTTCGCGTTCCTAAATTGGTCCCTGTTTTCTTTCATAACTTAGCAGGTTACGATTGTCATTTGTTTATACAGGAACTTAGTAAATGTTCAGGGCCTGTGAAAGTAATCCCAAAAAATAAAGAAAATTATATTTCGTTCACTAAGTTTTTGTGGATTTCAGATCAAAAGTATGCACAAATTCGATTTGTAGACTCTTTTAAATTTTTAGGAACAAGCTTGGAAAAATTAGCGAATGGTTTACATAAAGATGATTTTATTCACTTGAACAAGTTTTATCCTGAAACTAAAAAAAATAAATTATTAACTCGCAAAGGTATTTATCCTTACGATTATATGTCGAGCTGGGATAAGTTTACAGAGACCGAGCTTCCATCACAGAACTTGTTTTTTAATTCTCTTTCCAACGAACAAATAAGCGATTCAGATTACGCACATGCGCAATCTGTATGGTCCGAATTTAAAATCAAAGATATGGGAGAATATACTGATCTTTACCTAAAAACTGATGTGTTGCTTTTATCAGATATTTTTGAGAACTTTCGGTTCATTTGCAAGTTAAATTATCATTTAGATCCGGCATTCTATTTAACTGCTCCAAGCTTATCGTTTGATGCTATGTTATTAAAAACCGGAGTTAAGCTTGAATTGATATCCGAATTAGAAATAATTCGACTCATACAAAAAGGAATAAGAGGTGGTATTTGCATGTGTTCGACCAGATATGCTCAGGCTAATAATAAGTACATGGAAACTTATGACATGAATAAACCAGACTCGTTTTTAGTATATATCGATTGCAATAACTTATATGGTTACAGTATGTGTCAATCGTTGCCCATGTCTAATTTTAGTTTTCTAGATCATCATGAAATTGCCCAACTAGATATTTTGTCTGTCGAAGATGATGCTCCATTTGGATTTATTCTGGAAGTTGACTTGCTATATCCGGAAAATTTACACCATAACCATAACGACTATCCATTTTGCGCACAAAAATTTATTCCTCCAGGAGGAAAAACGACCAAATTGATCCCAAATTTATATAACAAATACGAATACGTCATTCATTACGTCCATCTGAAAACATGTTTACGCAACGGCTTAACTCTTGATAAAATCCATCGCGTTATAAGGTTTCGTCAAAGTCCATTCTTAAAACAGTATATTCATTTAAATACAGAACTGAGAAAAAAAGCTACTACTCCTTTCCAACAAGACCTTTTTAAATTAATGAATAACTCAGTTTTTGGGAAAACTCTTGAAGACAGTGAGCGGCGAGTTGACGTCAAATTAGTAAATAAGTGGCACGACCGTCAAAACAAAACAAAAAAGTTTACTTGTGCTAACAAATTAATTGCCAAACCGAATTTCCATAGTGCAACAGTGTTGTCTGAAAATTTGGTTGTCGTACAAATGAAGCCTGAAAAAGTAATTTTAGATAAACCAATCTACGTAGGATTCTCTGTATTAGAACTTTCTAAAAGTCATATGTACCAATTTCACTACACGGTAATAAAAAAACACTACCAAGATCAAGTTACTCTGTGCTACACTGATACCGACAGTTTTATTTACAAAATCGAAACTGCAGACTTTTACAGCGATTTAAAAAATATTTTTTTAAACTTTTTTGACACAAGCAATTATAACCCTGTAAATGATTTGCAAATACCTTTACGTAACAAGAAGATTCCTGGGTTATTCAAAGATGAGTTAGGAGGAGAACTTATTACCGAGTTTATAGGGTTACGTTCTAAACTATACTGTATCAAAAGTGATAAATCTCTTATCAAAAAGGCTAAAGGAATAAAAAAACCAGCAGTTCAAGAGTTAACATTAAATGATTATCGGGATGTGTTATTCAATGATAAAATAGTTCGGAAAAAACACATATTATTTAAATCGATTAGGCACGAGATCTTCACTCAATCTGTCAATAAAGTTGCTTTATCTAACAAAGACGATAAACGACATATATTATCAGACAAAATTTCAACCAAATCTTGGGGACATGAGTCTATTTTCTAGTACAGTAGTTATCTAAGCGACCTTTCCTCGAGCTGTAATTTTATTTCGTAGGCACCCAATGGGTAATAAAAAATTAGAATGTGTTTAATAAAATAAAATACGTTGAGTACTTACGTTATTGTAAAATTATAATTATGTATGTTGTAGGGTCAGCGTCAAAAGCCGCTCATCACTTTTGTACCTTTTCGCTCTACGACCAGATGAGCGACTTTTGACGCTGACTATACCAAATAAGTAGATTATCATTAAGTACTTTATTTTTTATAATTACACATTGATTTGTAAATTGTATGGTTTGTTCTTTTTTTTTAATAAATAAATATGAAGTGTTATTAACATTTGTTTTCTTTTTTTCTTTCACCCACCTAAGTATATATAGACTGCGAGGATACCGACTGAAAACACATTTTACTTGAGTTGAAATTGAGTTTTCTCGCTTCGGAGGTTTCCTGACGATGTTTTCCGTCATCAAAAAGCTCAGGGCTCAGGCTTAATTTTAAATGTAATATTTTGATAATGGTAAGTAAAATCATGTTCTGTTGAACAGGCAAATAATACCTATCCTCGTTTATTGCATTGGGTATCAATTAAAACATGTCCTTACGTGTCTTAAGCAGCGCGGCGGCATGCAGCCCGTGCTAAGGTAATTTGCTGACACGTGAAATATACCTATTCACATTTATTGCATTTGGTACCAATTATAACAAGTCCTTACGTGTCGTTGTAATTTGATCGGCATTAAGCAGCGCGGCGGTATGCACCGCATGCTCCGAAGCGCGTGTTAATTTAATTTGCTGACGCATGAAATTACTGTAATTATAAATAGCGGCTGTTATAGTAAGTTATCATTCTGCACTCTACATTCATAACTGAGTAAAGTCGTTCCAAAGTTTTGAAAATTAAGACGAGCTGATCCATTCCCGATTCGGTAAGTAAAATTGGCATTATTTAATATTTATTCGTATTATTTTGTTGCTATTATTGTTTTGTAAGCGTATGAAAATGCTCATATGTGTTGCCAGATGCGTTTATTTATTTGATTTCTTTTGTTTCAGAATATGGAAGGAACGCAAGACACTCAAATCATGTTTTCGCAATATGCACAGGGTCCATTAGGATTCCGAGAAGATGAAGAAGAAGAAGAAGTCAGTGAATTTGTAAAAAAAATTGCAAGTGCCAAAACGAAAACCAAGTCTAGTAAACCAAAACTAAGGCTAAACAAAGTGGTAAAGAGAAGTGTACGAGGTCACCCGCCGTCGTTCGTTATAAACAATGAAGCAACTAAGGGGAACAGACTTGTCAAAATCCAAATAATTAACATAAGTGACTCCGCGCCGGATCAAAACGACGAAACCGGTGAAAACGTTATGCTCAGTGCGCAGTATGTGGCAAGTGACGGATACGATGAGATAATAGACAGTACAGAAAGTGTAATAAATAAGATATCCAAGAAGTTGTGCGGATATAGTGTTAGTTATTAATGTTTTTACTGTTTTTGTATATAATTTTGAAAATAAATATGGTCAACAATTTTCTTGTTTTATTCCTTTGATTAAGCGATACGTCAACAGGAAAGATTTTTTTTGTAAGTATGTCAATAAAGCAATAATTCAAACGAAAATAAAATTATCATGATTAAATGCACAAGAAAAATCTTTTCAGTAAATATCGCTTAAATAGATTAACACTATTATTAGCCACAGGTATGAATCGTTATCATTTATTTCATATTTTTAAACAAACAAATTCAATTATTTAAAAATGGGTTAATATAAAAAGTCTTCGTTCAAAATAAATGATAACTAATTTTGACTGGGTTAAAAAATAAAAAAATGATTAAACGTAAATATTTATTTTTGAAAATTAGGTATAATTTATTACAATGTTAAATATGCATAATATCGAAATAATATTTTTTAAGACATATAACGTTTTTTAAGGCACAAGCTTTTTTATGATGTAGACAATTATAAGAGCTGTTGTCGATACAATACTTTTTATACATTAATTGAAAATTAGAACAACCTTTCTCTCCCAAGTCTATTACAGTACAATCAGCACATAAATCATTAATCCACTTAATTTTTTCAAAACCTTTTACATATATTTTTTTGCCTTCCAAGAAATTATGAATCATTCTCTTAAATTCTCTGTGGTCGATATACCCCTCACGCCACATAATGCCAAGGTTTCTCTCTATCCATTTCACATGCCTTTTTTCGTTTTCTGATAACGTAGAAAATGAATATGGAGGTTTTATTAAATACGCCTGCGTGTGTTCATAGGTACTGTATGCAAATTCTTTAATAATAAATTCATTTTTAGATGATTTAAACCCCTGAACATCTACGAATAGATGGTCTAGTTTCATGATATCTTCTTTGTTATATTGGTCAACGGCTTATATTCTATAATACTATCATTCAAAATAAGACAATAAGCCGCGGTATTGTCAGGGATATCTGTGTCACACTCTAATTCAATCCGCACATCGACTGAACCCGTTTTTAAGGTTTCATTTTGACGAGAACAGTCGATAACAAACAGAGGTGCTTTATTTATAAAGTCTTGTGGATTCAACAACGGTGCTTGGCTGCGGTTATAATGAGACTGTTGGAATTTAGCGTACTGTTCATATAATATAGCAAATTTTTGAGCCGAGAAACTGACATTCAAGTTTTCATAAGGAAAATAATTTGAATTTAAAAAAACTTTAACGTCACGCAAATTACAATGATCAAAACGCGATATATCTTTATCAGCAACATTTTTCCTGTTTGTTTTTAATCCAATTATAACATATCGAGGTTTTTCAACTTGAGACGAAGTTTTGACGGCCCAAGAATGTTTTGATGTTTTAGGTAAAAGCGGGTATTCGTACAGATCCCAGTTCCTAAATGCTACCTGAATAGCTCGATCTCTTTCCAAATATTTAAGCAAACTTAATCTTTCACGATCAGAAACCTTAATGTGCGGCATGCGCCATACTATTTTAGATATAGTTATGTTACCTATATACTCATTTGTGTTCAGTTTTACGCTATTTAAATTAGTATTGGATCGTAAAAGAATAAGTTCATGCTTACAGTTAATAATAATTTTGTTATAATCCTCTGCGAAGCCAAGAATCTTATTTAAAGGAATTGACACAGAAAATGATCCATGCGTAATTTTTGTGCCATCAACATCCCAGCCCCATAACTTTGACATCGATGATTCAAGTTCATTCATCGACACAAGAGATTTTATTGTTGTTGTGACCCCAGCGTTTTTGATTTTATCTATTTCAATCCCATTCAGCTCATATCGAATATCTTGAAATAAATGAAGTATAGGGTTATTTGTAAAATGAACACTGGACACCTTCGCTTTTGTTTCTCTGTTGAATACTTCTATAGTACCCTCTATGTATAAAGTACTCGCTGATGGTAATACGTATAGATCTTGCTGGTTGATAGGTATACGGATTTCATCATTTAAATTGAAACTTGTTACGTACGGTTTATACGAATGATATTCGAAACTTTCAATCGTGCTATCAAAGCTAAAGGAGTCTGATAAGTTTAGTATACTCATTTTAATAATCCTATGTTTTTTAAAAACTGTTTGTTTTCCTTCGTTAGTTGTCCTTTAGGTCTTCTTTTCTTGATAGCACAATGAGCACTAACGGCTTTGCTGTTTGAGACCGTACATTTATTAAAGTCTATCATTTTTTTCTGAGATGTAAATATATCTGAATCTCTTCGCCACGTAAATTCACTAAATTATCGTTTATATCCAGTATTCTTATTATAAGAGCGTTTAAGCTGTTTTGAGTAACAGGAAAATATATAACATTTTTAGGTGTTTCTATAATCCGGTAACCAGGCGGTACATTTGGCACAAATTCATGAATTATATGACTAGGTTTTCCGTTTATAAATGACCCGCTCACGATGTCACATTCAACTCGTACTATAGTTGTAGACAGAATGGACACGGGAAAAGGGGACTCAGTTAATATATTCGCCTGAACTGTTTCTTCTCCAAAACCAAGTAACTTACCAATCGAATTTGGTTTTTTAAAATAGACGTTTTTGGAACACAATATAGATGTTTTTAGCGTATTATTATTGCATGTCAGTGTAAAGGTGCAACCTTGGAGATGTCTTTTAAGATAATCATCAAGATCTTGAAGTTCATATGACCCTTCAGGAATTTCTACTACTTCGTTATCACCATAATAAAACTTATTATTTCGGTTGTCAATATTAGGTATCGAGTTAAATGTCGACAAGTATAGCAACCCGCATTCATATTCACCATCTAGTTGAAGAGCTGGCGAGTGATTCGTAATCAGGGTAGAGGAGGATCCCGTTATGGACAAAGTGAAAGACATCGTGAGAATGAGAAGCTATTTATTGTTCAGAGATATTTAAACGGTTATTCCAATATTTTTTTAAATATTTTAAACATAAATGTCCGCAATTAACAGTATCGAATTTTTGATAAATATTATAATTGTATGAAATATTATAATTTTTCAAATATTTTATTAATTCTAGCGGCGGTTGAAGATCACCATAACTATTAAAATATTCACAATGATTATTATCTTTGACATAGGCTACCCAGTGAGTCCCTTGGTTTTTAGAACTATCTAAATTTACGATTGCACATTCTACTCTTTTTGGACGGTTTGGCAATTTGTCTCTCATGTAAACACCACGAAAATAAGGAATATCTGTTGAATGTTTTAAAATATCAACATTTGTAAGAGCACGTCTGGGTAGCCTTTTATTTAGTTTTTTAATCGTTTTAAACACAAACCCTTTCCATTTCTATACTGTTTAATGTACAACCCTTTACCTAATGCAATAGATTCCATCATTTTATTATGACGTTCTGATTCGGATAAGCTCTTTTTTGCAGCTTTGTAGTCACCAACAGCTTTAGCGATCCCAGCAGCTCCTCCTGCCAATGACCCTAACGCAGAAAGTCCCGCGAAAATAGGTATTAGTGGCAATATACCTCCAGTTTTAGGAATCGGTATTAATCGAGGAACTCTCATTTTACTCGTATTGTTATTAAGAAATACTTTACTCGCTGCAGCAAAAGCTCGACTGACTGCAGTGCCTTCTTTTTTAGATTTGTTTTTTTTCAATTCGGTACGTATCTTAGAAACAAAATGCTTAAATGATTTTATCCCTGCACCAGCTTTCATTTTAGATTTCATCACTTTGCTAACTATCCAAGACGCAAGTTTTTCTCCTTTTCCAACACCTTTTGACTTCAATCTTTGTTTAGCCATTTTATAGAGTTCAAAATCTGCACGATGTCGGTCTGTTAGGTCAGAATATTTATCGTATGCTATATCGTGTTGCATACACGCGTTGTCCAATTCATTAACTCCTTTATCACCTCTTTGCAATCGCTTATGCAATTTTGTGCCTGGTCCGCAATAATTGTAGCCAGGTAAGTGCAGTTCAAACGGTAAGTGATTAATAATACTGTTTAGAAGTCCTCTTCCTTTCATATCCCAAAAGTTAATGACTTAGCGCGAGAAAGTTTTTAAATATATTTATACAATGGCATTTCTGTCGATCCAGCTGTTTTCGCTATCGTTAAGTCCTAACCACTTAACATACAATTTTTTCCCTCTTTTTTTGATTACCTTTTCGATGAGGTAAACGTCTGGATACTTAGTTTTTTGCAGTTCTTGTTCATAAAATGTACCGAGTATTGAGTTTTTTCGTTGGTCTTCAATATGGTAAGTAACAGGACGAGTGTGATTCACCTTTTTAATAGTAAATAGCTCAGTTGACCAATTAGGCGTATAACCTTTATGAAAGACGCTTTTGTACTTGCTTATACGCACATGATCTCCTACATTAAAAATATTTAATTTAAAACGCCGATTGGATTGTGATTTATCTATGTTTTTCTTTACTTCGGCTTCATTATTAAAATTCACCTCATTTGGGCTAAATTTTGTTGTGCTATGCACAGTTTGATTATAAGATTGAACTATCTCATCGAAAGGTTTTCCAAGCCATTTGTAGTTCCCGATGAAACTGAAATATTTGTAAAGTTTGTTCTTGAGCGTTTTTATTACCCTTTCAACAATAGACGCCTTTTTAACTGAATACGTGGAATAATGATTTATTTTTAAGGATTTCACATAACAATCGAATTGATCATTGTAAAATTCTTTTCCAAAGTCTGTCTGTAAGTTTCTAGGTATTCGTTTGGTCGACTTGATAATTAGTTCAAATGCATTTTTTACTTCTGTTTTAGTTTTAGATTTCGTAGGAATACACCACGTGTACTTTGAAAATGTATCAATAACAACTAAAATGTATTTATATCCCTTATTTACAGTATGTAAATTCTGTAAGTCAATTAAATCTGCTTGCCACAAATCATCAATTCCTTTTAATATAACTGCGCGACGCTTGAAATTTTTTCGGGCCGATCTATGGATTTCATTCACGACTTGTTCTTTTGTCATCTTTGAAATTACTTAAAATATTGTCTATGTCCCTTTTTGTATAAAAGTTTATTTTCAACTGATTTGCAAGCTGATGAATTTGAGAATTTATAGTTTTAAATAAAGAATCTAGATGCTTCTTCTCGTAAGTGTCCTGGACGAGCTGATCGACATATTGCTTATTAGCTGCATCATTGGGTGTCAAAGGATCCGCTACCCCCTTTAATCGCGATGATTGTAGATCGAAATCGCCATCATCAGAACGCAGCAAAGTTTTATTGTTAAGTTCAAAAACTTCACATACACGCAAACGTTTATGAACATGATGACCGAATTTGTCTATGTTCATTTTCACTTCTTATTTTTATGCACTTATGTATCATCAAATTTCCGGCTTCGACTGATGGTAAAAGTAAAATACCAGTTTTATATATCATTGATTAACCAAGCCCGCTTCACGAAGTTCTTCTACAATTGATATTATTTCATTGTCTAATCCTGTGTTACCGGCATCACGGGAAGCAATGAGTAATTTCAATCTTTCAACTAATTCGTTTGGATTATCCCAATAGACATATGAAACATCTCTTTTAACTTTTTTCATTGTTGGTAGTCCTTTGCCGTAAGTACATAAATCTTCGCTTATTGAACGTTGTTTCGATAATTTGAAAAGCGGTTTTATAATGTATAAATATTTCTGACCTTTGTTACTTTTTATTGGTTTATTGGGATCAAAATCTCGTCTATGGACATTCGTTTCTAGTAGCAACATTTTATAATAACGTTTATCGTCTTCAGTTATGATACCTAAATCAGGCAACTTCTTAAATAACAAATCATATAAACCTGGTGTTAAATTGTAAGTACGTCCATTTACTTTGAGTTTTTCGCCACTAACGGAAACTAAACAAGATCCTAACATAAGCTTATCGCGTTCTGTTCGTATGCCAAAAGGAATGTCCAAGTCGGTGTTGTATTGTTTTTGCCATGCAGGGTCTTCGCGAGGAGATGCATATGAACCGGTAGTCTTAAATGAAGTATCATTTGTTGATTCCAAGACATCATTGTTGTCACTTTCACATAACATGTCATCATCACCATCTTGTCTGTTTTCGTCTCTATTTGATACCTCATCATCATTATTTGAAGTCGTTTCGGAAAAATTTCGTACGATTGTTTGATTATTAATACTACTTCTCTTCCCTTCATTAGGACTAAATTTTAATGTTTTTGGCGCCTTTTGCCACTTAAATATGTCTTCATCAAAATCGGTTTCATTAGTGTTATAGTATTTATTGTCGTTACTTTTAACCATTTCATTAAGCGGGTCTGTTATTGGTTTAAAGACTGATTCCAAAATCATATTGTTGTTATTTTTCATATCACGAAGTAGTTTAACCTTCTTTTTGACAGCATCGGCAGACTGAAGTACTTTTTCTTTTAAAGTTTTCTCGGTGTTTATTTTATGATTCATGTCTGATCTCGATGGATTCCCATGATGCAATAAAAGTTTCTTGAAAATGAAACTGGTTAAGTAACACGGTTAATCCAAAACGATAAATGTATCAAATCCCATTCTATAACATCCTGAATTTCTAGCACAGTCCTTGTTTACAACCAAGTAGCTAAAAGGTACGCTCCATATTTTTGCACACATTTCCCGAAACTGTGACCAAGACATATCAGTTCCAACGTGCTCGTCATAAACATGACGTAAATTAACTTCATCTTGTTTAAAAAGGATGATTAAGTTAGCATTGTCCCTTATTAATTGTTTAGGTATTTTACTGTAAGTTTGATTTAAGTAGAAGCTGTCAATATTTTTATGCCTTCCCATTGCAAAGTAATCCCTTATATTATTTTGATTTTCGCATGCAACATCATCAAATATGATAATTGAATTGTTCTCAGCTTCATGCGGGCTTAGTATTTCATCATTTTCGCGATATTTTTGAAATTTAACTGATGGAACCAACATCAATATTTTTTCTAAAAACTGGTACATCGGTTGGAAAAGTGTTTTTGAATATACGTAAATATTTTGAAAGCGTAGTCCTTGTTCATGTAGTAGAAGAGAGACAATTAAATTAGTTTTACCGCAATTAGAAGGACCGCAAATTATACAGCGAATTGTGTCGGGTAAAAGTTCACCGTGACGAAAACTACGATTGTTGCGATCTGAACAAACAACCTCCAACTGCAAGCTCTGAGCTTGTTTTACAAACTTCATATCTGTTCAAGATCAATTCAACCAATGCGCGCGTGTTGCAAGCATGGAATGCTTATTCAAAATGAGCAGAAGAGCAGATGGTTAACGTTAAACCTCGAGTGTGAGCAAATTCTGTTAGGTTGGGTTCCGTTGGGTTTGAGTTGCTGTTGGGCTGATGTATTCGTTGCGTTGATCGAGAGGTGAAACAGAATGCCCAATGCGATTTCAGGTGTAGGTTGAGCGTTATGTTGAACGCAAATGCTGATAGGTTACTGTTAGGTTGGTTACCGTTGGGTTTGGGTTGATTGTAGGTTGTGTGCAATTCATTGTATTATTGGGCTTCTGGATCACCACGAATGAGTGAGGGCGAAATTTTTCGCCCGATCGAATGAATGGTGGTCCAGAATGCCCAATAATATACTACTCATACCCATATCTGTCACGAATTTGACTGTTTTTTTTAAATCATAGACAAACATACGGAGCTGACGTTTGGTGAACTGATTTTTTTTTTGTAAAAAAAAAATTAAAATATATCACATTATTAATTATACATGTCGGACTGAACTCGACTTATACAGGGCGTTACATTGAACGTAATACAACTTTTGTTTTTTAATTTCGTCTCCCTGATGCTAAACGCCTCTACTAGGTCTCGTGTTGTTAAAGTAATCTTAATTAATTAATATTGCTGTTAAAAATTTTCCTATTTTTTTGGTCTCATCGTGGTTACCCTAATTAGAGAGTTAAAAGAAAAAAGTTTGAATCTAGTTTTGTAGTGAACAGCCTTTTTGCTTACCTAGGTTGATAATTTATGAGTAAAATTCATTCTGACACATTACTGAAGTTATTTGTCATAACAAACCAGCATTTCGTTTGATTCTTTATTGTCGCAGTTTAATTTTAAACAGAAGTCATGCCTCTTGCTTATCCGTTTACTAATATTCAGCGATCAGTGATGCTAGAACTTTATTTTACATCGCAGAGTACGATGAGGGCACAAGAACTATTTCACGAGCGATACTCGGAGAGTCCAATCCCCACTCGTCAATTGATCAACACAAGTGTACAGAATTTGAGAGACTATGGACAGTTTACGGTCCCAGCTCATGCCCAAGGTAGAGGCCCACGTCCAAGGTACTCAGGGGTTTTTAGAACACGAGTACTTAGGTATTTTATCCGCCACCCAGAAGCCAGCACCAGAGAAGCCGCGGCACGATTTGGTACAACCCACATTTTTATTTGGAGACTTGAATGCCGAAGGATTACACCCGTTTCACTTTCAACGGGTGCAAGATATTGTCTTAGCAGATTATCCCATCAGGAGAGTACGGTTTTGTCGTTGGCTATTACAAAACCAACACCTTAACATTGTATGGTCAGATGAAGCTACCTTCACCAGAGTAGGACTGTTTAACATACACAACAAGCACTGGTGGAGTGATGTCAATCCTCATGTGACACGGCGAGACTCGTTTCAAAAACGCTTCTCAGTTAATGTTTGGGCGGGTATTCTCAATAATTATGTCATAGGACCTTATTTCATTGCAGGTAATTTAAATGGAATTAAGTACGAAGCCTTTTTAAGAAACGAGTTGCCAATGCTGTTGCAACAAATTCCCGAACAAAATTTGCAAAACATGCACTATCAACAAGACGAAGCTCCAGCACATTTTTACCTGCGGGTTCGGAGTTACCTGGACCAAGAGTTCCCTGGACGTTGGATAGGACGCAGTGGTCCAGTGGAATGGCTGCCTCTATGATGATGATGATGAATGATCTAACTCCACTGGATTATTTTTTGTGGAGTGAGCTCAAAAGACTGGTATACAAACGAGAGTCTGATACTGTTCTGGAGCTCCGCCAAAAAAATAATCCAGGCGTTTGAGGTAGTAAAAACCAACGAGTTCGTACTCGGGAGAGTGCAAAGAAATCTTCGACGACGTGAGCTATGTGTTTAGGAAGGAGGTGGACATTTCGAACACTTGCTGGAGTACGTTTGAACTTAACAATTAATTTTACTTTCTAATAAAAAATAATTTTAAACAGATATCACTTGTAGCTCCTTATCGTTTGTTTTGATGTTTTGACACACTGATAACTGATAACAAAGCTTGAGGAATAGATACGTCAAGTAAACGGGACGTCATGATGGGTGACCACACTAGGAGATTTTAATTTCTTTATTCTGTTAGCAAATAAGCAAAAGTTAATTACGACGTATTTTAATAACTCAATTCGTGCATTTTGTTCTCTGTCGTTAACTGAGCCGGAATTACTTAATTTGTACTACGTTCAATGTAACATCCTGTATACGTGAGTGATCCGTTTTATTTCACTATGATTGTAAATTACGTTGGTTTTCAAATTTGAAGCATCGAATTCGATGTCGAAAAGTCATTACGACAGTGCTGAGGCCGGCGGCGGAGGCGACGATGTGCTGCAATGCTGGTCATTTTCTACGGTTTCTGAACGCATTATAGAGGACTTATGATATGTGTGTAGATAATAGTAGTTTATGCAACTGCTACATAATGAGGGTCCTTAAAACACGAGTGTGTTTTTATGAAACGAGGCGAAGCTGAGTTTCGTAATAGGATCACACGAGTGTGGCTGGCGGCGAGCAGTCGGCGACATGCTGAAATGCTGGTCATTTTCTACGGTCTCTGAACGCATTATTTTTGTTTTTATTTTTATGAAACATTCATAGTATGAAATTCAACAACGATTACCGAGGTTGCTGGTTCAAGTCCAGCTGCTTAACGGATTTTTCTTTGCATTGTCATTGTATGTTGTAGGTACTTCACTGATAACACATTCATCCCTCTTTATAATACACAATTTCTCTCAGTTACGTGTCTACATGTAATATTAATGACTGTATTATACTTCATATAATACAATCTAATGAATATTATTTTTACTCGCAACCGTTTTAGATATTTTTTTCACTACGTAACATGATATCATGAATGTTGTATTATAATCATAATATTAAACAGATTCTCTTTAATCTAAAACTACGTAACCACATTTCTATTTAAAACGCTTCCGTCCTTCGAGATAAGACTATTATAATAATTCGTCATTAAAATTCCTTGATAGGTACAGTCAAGGAATTTAATTCCCTACCCATTTCGTTGAAATGTTGTTAGACATTCGCAATGCATTAAGGTCGAAAATGTCAACGCAAACGCGACATGTCAAAGCAACGTCGTGTTCTATCAAGCTGTAATGATGACAGTTTGCTAAACGATATTAAACCTTAGGTGGGTGGGAAATTAAATGCCTTGACTGTACCTAGTAAGTGTTTTTATCTAGATGTTGCATGCGACTTCGTCTGCGAAGAATTTGGCTATAGCTGTTTTTCTCTTCAAAAAAAAAGCTGTGGTGGGCTAGCGGTTTGATCTACGGCCGGAACACAGCTGCTTAGCGGCGGGATTAGCGAGTAAGATGATGGTAGGGACCCGGACGGACCACGCACAAGGTCCTACCACCCGCAAAATGCCTCTATGCAAAGTTTCAGATATCTAGGTCCAATAGTTTGGGCTGGGCATTGATCAGTCAGTCAGGACTTTTCCTAAGACATGTGTATCTGTCTGTGGCATCATAGCTCCCAAACGGATGGAGCGATTTCGATGCGGTTTTTTTTTAATCGAAAGCTAGTTTAATCGAGATGGTTCCTAGCCAAGTTTAGTTAAAATTGGTTCACCCGTTTTTTTTTAATATTAGATTTTGAAATGACAATGTCGGGGGTTTTTCGACGTTTCTAAGTTAGTTATTAGATAAATAGATGATGCAGTAATAAATAATAATAAATAATAAATATCATAGGACAGTAATTTTACACCAATTGACCTAGTCCCAAACTAGGCAAAACCTGTACTATGGTTACTAGACAACGGAAAAACATACTTATATCATGAATATCATGGGACAATTGACACCAATTGACCTAGTCCTTATATAGACAAATACATCCTAACTAATATTATAAATGCGAAAGTAACTCTGTCTCTCTGTCTGTCTGTTTGTTACCTCTTCACGGAAAAACCACTGCACCAATCTGGATGAAATTTGCTAAGAAGACAGTTTGAATATTGAGGAATAAAATAAGCCACTTTTTATTCCGGAAATTGTAAGTTCCCGCGGGATAGCGACAGCCTAAATCTACGCGGACGAAGTCGCGGGCAACAGCTGGTACTTATATGCATATTAGACATCCAAGACCCGAGAACAAACATTCGTATTCATCATACAAAGTGCCCCGGCCGGGGATCGAGCCCGGGACCTCCAGCTTCATAGTCAGGGTCTAACCACTAGGCCTCTAATGTAACTCGTGTTGTTTTTATGTTGTTACAGAGGCACGCCCCGGATGCCAACAGGATGAACAAAGACGGTTGAGGCGCTTGCGACGCGCGCCACAGCAAACATGTCGTTCTTCAACAATCTCAAGAAGGTGAGCATAACTCGTGTAATCTCAGTGATATTACAATAAAAAAAATCTGGCAAAAGCGTGTCCGACACGCCCAGGATACGAAAAAGCCCTGTCATAGATCCTAATTTAAAGGTATTTTCATCACACCTATTCGAAACCAGTGTTAGCAGAGGCCCCGAGTACGAATATTCGAAGCCTGCGTCGCGTAAAATCGAATGGTAAACGTTGTCGAGTTTGTATGACGTTTGGAACAGTGCCCGCCCGTGAGCGTATTTGGTACTAAATTTTAGTATGAAGTTTCTCGATCTCGATTCGATAACCGTAACGTTACGCAGGATTCGAAAAGTTGTGCTCGACCCCCTGAGCCCTGCTCCTAAGCAAACTGTAAGCAGTGGGGTCAATTTATATCGGTCACCGACACGGACAAACATAATTGTGCCCGTAATTACACCGGCTGTCTTATTCTCCACACCGGAACACAACAGTGCAAGCACTGCTGCTTAGCGGCGGGATTAGCGAGTAAGATGGTGGCAGCGATCCGGACGGACCTCGCACAAGGTCCCCACCACCCGCAAACAACCGTAGACAAGAGTGTTAAATAAGTTGCTGCCACCAAAATGGACGACCCCATAAAGTGTGTTTGTGACATCGTTTTCAGGTGCTTCACCTGGGCGGTGGCAATGACGCGAAAAAGAAGAAGGTTTTCAACAACATCCGCGACAACAGCGACCCCGCCGAGTACTGGGACATGGTTGGCGAGCTCGGGGACGGCGCTTTCGGCAAGGTAACTCGTCAGTCGGACGACGTCCACTGCTGGACATACGCCTTCCCCGAGGATCATTGGGCCTCGTAAGGTGTTCAACAACCGCGGCAACAGCAACCCCGCCGAGTACTGGGACATGGTTGGCGAGCTCGGGGACGGCGCTTTCGGCAAGGTAACTCGTCAGTCGGACGACGTCCACTGCTGGACATACGCCTTCCCCGAGGATCATTGGGCCTCGTAAGGTGTTCAACAACCGCGGCAACAGCAACCCCGCCGAGTACTGGGACATGGTTGGCGAGCTCGGGGACGGCGCTTTCGGCAAGGTAACTCGTCAGTCGGACGACGTCCACTGCTGGACATACGCCTTCCCCGAGGATCAGTGGGCCTCGTAAGGTGTTCAACAACCGCGGCAACAGCAACCCCGCCGAGTACTGGGACATGGTGGGCGAGCTGGGGGACGGCGCTTTCGGCAAGGTAACTCGTCAGTCGGACGACGTCCACTGCTGGACATACGCCTTCTCCGAGGATCAGTGGGCCTCGTAAGGTGTTCAACAACCGCGACAACAGCAACCCCGCCGAGTACTGGGACTTGGTGCGCGAAACCGCGACCTCAAGCTTCATAGTCAGGGTCTTTAACTACGAGGCTATCCGGTCGTCGACGTATAGTAACATAAGATGGGGCTTGCACTAGCAATTTCCACGCGTCGCATTCTTGTGCTAGCACATATCTATTAACTCTTCTTTCTAACTTCTCAGGTGTACAAAGCGCAGCACAAGACGACCGGTCAGCTCGCCGCCGCCAAGATGTGCGTGCTCGACAACGAGGACGACCTCGCCGATTTCACCGTCGAGATCGACATCCTGACCGAGGTCCGGCATCCGAACGTCGTCGAACTGCACGAGGCTTATTTCATCGACAATAAGCTGTGGGTGAGTGCCGGTAGACATGCAGACACTGCAGACTTGTGCCGGTAGACATATAGACGCTACAGGCTTGTGCCAGTAGACATGTAGACACTATAGACTTGTGCCAGTGCACATGTAGACACTATAGACTTGTGCCATTGGACATGTAGACACTACAGACTTATGCCAGTGGATATGTAGACACTACAGACTTGTGCTAGTGCACATGTAGACACTATAGACTTGTGCCAGTGCGCATGTAGACACTACAGACTTGTGCCAGTAGACATGTAGACACTACAGACTTGTGCCAGTAGACATGTAGACACTACAGACTTGTGCCAGTAGACATGTAGACACTACAGACTTGTGCTAGTAAACATGTAGACACTAGGGGCTTGGGCCAGTGCACATGTAGACACTACATACTTGTGCCATTAGACATCTAGACACTACAGACTTGAGCAGTTGTTGTGTGAAGGAGTTCAATGCTTTGTCTTTTAGCCCTCAAAGTCCCGACTTACTAAAACAAGTAAATAATTCTAATTAACAAGTAAATAATTCTAATTTCAGATGCTCCTGGAGTACTGCGATGGCGGCGCGCTGGACTCTGTCATGTCGGAGCTGGAGAAGGGTCTCAGCGAGAAGCAGATAGCGTACGTGTGCCGCGAGATGACGCGCGGGCTCGAGTTCCTGCACTCGCGGCGCGTCATCCACCGCGACCTCAAGGCCGGCAACGTGCTGGCGACCATGCAGGGCGGCGTCAAGCTGGGTGAGTCAGCCGCGCGGCGTATAGCGCGCGCGTGCCGCGAGACGACGCGCGGGCTCGGGTTGCTGCACTCGCGGCGCGTCATCCACCGCGACCTCAAGGCCGGCAACGTGCTGGCGACCATGCAGGGCGGCGTCAAGCTGGGTGAGTCAGCCGCGCGGCGTATAGCGCGCGCGTGCCGCGAGACGACGCGCGGGCTCGGGTTGCTGCACTCGCGGCGCGTCATCCACCGCGACCTGAACCTTGACCATGCGACGTACGCGCGGCATAACCTTGTATTATAACGAGGCTGCCATAACTCATAGTCTATGATCAATAATTACAAGTAGATGTCGGGTCAGAGCGTGGAAAACAGCTCTGCATATAACGGCTCACTTCACTTCACTTCACTCTAGTGAGCTCTTATTTATTGCACGCAAAATTGCACGTTATTGTAACAGCTTAAGGATCATATTAGATCAAAATAATTAATAGCAAACTGACACTAGAACGGTGCTATATTTTTAAGTTGGCGGAAAAGAACGCGAGAAAATAAAAATGCGTTAGTTGAGGGGGTCCAAAGGGGAGGGGGGGGGGGGGGGCTTGTTATAGTATGAATGGTCACCGAGGGCGAAGGGGGGTGATGATGATGATGTGTGGGGACGCCTGGCTGGATCAGGCGGGCTGTCGATCGTCTTGTGCGTTCATTCAGCCCAGTTCCCCGTGGTTTGGAGCCGACGGTTACTGCCCCAGCGGCGCTCCCACGCAGCATCTCTCCTCGAGTCTCCTCGTTCTCCTGCTGAACATAAGGACATCTTTTAGGTTGACATCCTTAAGTTCGTCTTCTCTCAGCTCATCACTTCCGAATGCCTCGCGTCGCGCGGCCGCATACATGAAGCACTCGGCTAGGACATGCTTGCTCGTCTCCTCCTTCCCACAGTGTGGGCAGGAGGAGTCGCTTTTAATTCCCATGATACTTAGGTGTCTGTTTAATACATTATGTCCAGTGATTATACCTGTCATAAGTCTTAAGCTACTCTTACCTAGGTTTAGTAGATACCTGGTTCTTCTTTGGTTGATACTACCCATCATCATCTTTGACTGGCGGCAGCCCGCCTCCTGTCTCCATTCTGCGTTTGCTTCCTGCTCCTTGAGTTTGTCCATAACTCCTCTAGTGACGTCCGCTGAGATTGGAAGTACTGGTTCTGGGCCTATAAATTCCATTCCAGCTCCCTCCCTGGCGAGTTCGTCTGCTTTCTCGTTGCCCATTACTCCCTGATGTCCCGGTACCCAGGCCACCGTAACCTTTGTGCGGTCGCTCAGTTCATTAAGCGCCTCTCTACATTCCCTCACCAGTGAGGAGCTAATTGTTGGTTTCTTCAGCGCTTTTAATGCTGCCTGACTGTCCGAGTATATCACCACCGATCCCACATCCCGCCCCTCCCTTAGGCTTTTTTGTATCATATGGGTGCATTTTGTCACCGCATGTATTTCTGCCTGGAAGACACTGGCGTATTTCCCTAGTGGTGATGACTCTCTTGATCTTAGTTTGGGTATAATTACACCCGCTCCGGCTTGTTGGGTCGAAGGGGGGTATAAAAACAGATCACGTAGTATAGATACGTCCTCTAGGTCCTTCTGTATAGGTCGTTGTTTTCACCAGTATTTTCTCTTCCGCAGCCGACTTCGGCGTGTCAGCTAAGAACAAGTCGACGCTCCAGAAACACGACACTTTTATCGGCACCCCCTACTGGATGGCTCCGGAGGTGGTCCTCTGCGAGACCTTCCGAGATAACCCTTACGATTTCAAGGTCAGTAAAAAATATAAATAAGTATCATGGGACAATTGACACCAATTGACCTAGTCCCAAACTAGGCAAAGCGTGTACTATGGGTACTAGACAACCACGGACTAACCACCCACTGGACACCAAATGTCATTGCGAACGTTTCCGAAACGCATATGCTCATCTGCATCTATAAATCTCTGTAGCCTCGAATCGCGGCTCGCTTTCGGCCAGATGACAAGCGAGACGACAAGCTGTGAACCAATCACGACGCACTCCCCCGGCCCGCTCGCCGCGGCTTTTTTCGTAATGGCTTTCCAAGTAAATTATAATAGATGCGGCGTCCAGAGGGGGGTTGGTCCATGTAGACAACGGATTTTTTTTTGATCGTACAAACATCTGCCCCAAACGGGGATCGAACACGGGACCTCAAGCTTCATAGTCAGGACCTCTGACCACTAGGCTATCTGGTCTTCAATGTATGGTCATATGTGGAACAAGGGTCTGTTTCACCACATGCTTATAAAGTTTCGATCTGCTAGATATTCTATCAGAAGCATATATTTTCTCTGTTTCACAAATGTCTGCTTTGCTCTATCTGACAGATATTTTATGTACTTAACAGGAACTTCTTCAGAATTTGACGACTGGTAGCCTAGTGTTTAGCCACCCTGACCGTGAAGCTTGAGGTCCCGGGTTCGATCCCCGGTCGGGGCAGATGTTTGTATGATGAATACGAATGTTTGTTCTCGGGTCTTGGATGTTTAATATGTATATAAGTATGTATTTATCTATATAAGTATGTTTATCCGTTGTCTAGTCTAGTGTCCATAGTACAGGCTTTGCCTAGTTTGGGACTAGGTCAATTGGTGTCCATTTTCCCATGATATTTATTTATTTATTTCGTTGCGTGATCGGCTCAATACAAGACTCGCTAGCAAATCGTCAGTGTGAAGCAAAAGGCGGCCGTTGGAAGCAATATGGTGACGAAAGCATAAGATGGATAAGACTTATTATTAATTTCGAGTAGCTTTTATGCATAAAAATGTATGCATCAATTGTAATTTTATCCATAATCCGCACTGGGCCCGCGTGGGAACCGTAGCCTAAGCCCTCTCATTGTGAGAGGAGGCCTGTGCCCAGCAGTGGGACATAAAGAGGCTGATGATGATGACGTATATCGTTCGCCCACCAGTGATGATTCTGTGAATGTAATATTCTTTCCGCAGGTGGACATCTGGTCGCTGGGCATAACGCTGATAGAGTTCGCCCAGATGGAGCCGCCGAATCACGAGATGACGCCGATGCGCGTCCTGCTCAAGATACAGAAGAGCGAGCCGCCCTCGCTCGACCAGCCCTCCCGGTGGTCGCACGCGTTCAACGACTTCATCGCCTCCGCACTAGTCAAGGTAACAGTGGCGACCACCACATGACGCCCATGCGCGTCCTGGTAAACCTATGCACGCTAAGCTAAGTAATTTAAGCATCTTTTCCGTTATTTTTACAATGAACCTTGCTTATTTACTAATGGTATTTTATTGATTTAATACACATTTCTTTTTTTTTTTATAGTTACCTATACTTATTGAATTAGGCGTTACTTTGCAGAGGTCCATATTTATGAACTGAAAACAGTTACTTTGCTCACCCGCGACCACAAGTGACAAATAGTTATATCTGTGCGACAAATGTATGTTTTCGTGCAAAACCTCCGCCTTCACAGCTACACGAATCAACACATGCCACACAGACCCAACATTACCACTAAACTAAACACTGACGCGTTTCGGCGCTCTCTACGAGGACATTATCAAAGCACCAGAACAACCGTTCAACATGCCACGGATTCGAAAAATAGTGTTAAATTCGAACTCACTGCAGCCAAATGACAAGAAATCGACACCACACTTTTTTTATGTCAAAAATTTCCAACTGTCTTTCTTGAATCCAAAAAATAATGTCAAATTCAAACTGGCTACCTATACACAGCCGAATTACATGAAATCGAAACCCCCTCCCCTCTTACCGCTATTCGAATTAAATTAATATTAAGCAACACTTCGAAGGACGTGTAAAGAAACTCTTTTTTTTTGTACCACAATGTCAAAATTCAAAATTTTATTCAGCAAATAGGCAGTTGAATGCTCTTTTACACGTCATTTTTTTTGAGTCTACCAGCGCTTTCGGAAAGACCATGATTACCAAGAAGAATGCGCCGCAAGAAACTTGGCACAAAGTCATTTTTTCTAAAAACAAGTTACATTAGCTCTTACAATACGTAACCACAGACAAATTACACAAAGAAACCTCACTCTGTCATTAAAAGATTAAGAGAGAGAGAAAAAATAACGCATTTTAGAAACAATTGTAAAAAGTAATTATTAGAACAGCAAAACCAGAACACTTTACTTTGCTGGCACGATTTAATTGAGCAGGAGATGTGCAGGGTCTCCAGGTCAAATATCTGTGAAAATTTAAATTACAAAGGGATGTATAGGGTCCCAGAATTAATACTATAATATAATAGTTACAAAAGTGCTTAGTCGATGCAACTTGTGACCAAAGGGCTGGCAGTTTTCTCTCTCAAAGAATCAGCATCGCTATTCAGCGAGGCAACGCTGCCAGCCTTTTGGGCACCATGCCACGGGGGCCTTATTTAGATTTTATTTAGTTTAAGCTTAGATTTAATGTCATTGTAAATTGCTTTTATTATGTAAATAAAGTTATTAGTAATGAAAAAATAAATAAATATATGTAATAGTTAATCTAAATGGCTTAGAGATGTATAGGTAAGTAAGGGTCGTCACTTGAAACGCCCTCCTTCCCCCCAGGACCCGTCTTCTCGGCCGACGGCCGCCGACCTGCTCAGGCACCAGTTCGTGTGCGGCGGGCTGGACGCCAAGCCGCTGCGCGACCTGCTGCTCGAGTACCGCGCAGAGGTCGTGGAGGAGGAACTGCTGGACGACGACGCCGAGGTGGGGGGGGGACCCATATGTGGGGCACGGGGGGGTGGGACCCATATGTGGGACAACGGGGGGGTGGGACCCATATGTGGGACAACGGGGGGGGGTGGGACCCATATGTGGGACAACGGGGGGTGGGACCCATATGTGGGACAACGGGGGGGTGGGACCCATATGTGGGACAACGGGGGGGTGGGACCCATATGTGGGACAACGGGGGGGTGGGACCCATATGTGGGACAACGGGGGGGTGGGACCCATATGTGGGGCACGGGGGGTGGGACCCATATGTGGGACAACGGGGGGGTGGGACCCATATGTGGGACAACGGGGGAGTGGGACCCATATGTGGGACAACGGGGGGGTGGGACCCATATGTGGGGCACGGGGGGGTGGGACCCATATGTGGGACAACGGGGGGGTGGGACCCATATGTGGGACAACGGGGGGGTGGGACCCATATGTGGGGCACGGGGGGGTGGGACCCATATGTGGGACAACGGGGGGGTGGGACCCATATGTGGGTCACGGGGGTATGGGACCCATATGTGGATCATGGTCAGTGTGAGGCCTGTAAAGAGACTGAGGGTGACCACACTGCTGTAATACGAGCTCATTGGATGGCTGAAGTGAAGTCCATCATAGCATGTTCAAATGTTCTAGCTGCCCCAAGCCGAAATATTATGACAATATGACTATCAGCTATAGGTGGTGGCAAGATGGAGAAAACTTAAAACACCAGTGGCAAAATAATTGGTGATATTATAACAAGGATGATTAAATCAAGAGGACTGCCTAAGAATTGTCACTATCGCCATTGTCTTAAGTAGACTTTTACAAAGACTAGAGAGCTCTTTGCACCATTAATTTCGTATACGTATTCATTTCACACTTAATGATAGTCCTCTTGGTTTTATCGTCCTTGATTTTACAAATTATGCAAGACTTGTCTGGCGAAATTCGACTCCTATTAATTGCTTCAATAATTATTTATATTAGTAAAACAGCACCTTCATTCAATTTGTAAATATTTTCATGTTTCCTCCTGAATATTCATGCATTCTTAACAAACTTTTTGTATTATTCTTTTTGCGGTCGTCTCGTTCGAAATTATTTCCCAAATTTCAAACTGAAAAAAAAAAAAAAAACTCCAACTGGAATTTGAAAAATCCATACATTTCTCTACTGTTCGTGTACAAAACAAGTTACTAATAACCACTGTGTTTGCTTCTATCGCACGCTAACTAACATCGGTTGGCCCTTTCTTGACTGAACCGAAACTTATTAAATTCGACAAACGAACAGTCCACGTCCAGGAAGGGCAGGCAGAAGCCGAACGGGGAGAAGTACCAGAGAATTGGTTAGTATATAATTTTGATAATAAATATTGGCAAACGTTCGCTTTATGTATATATTTATGGGTCATTTAATTATTTATGCGTTTGTTCCAAGGACACATAAAACCAAGAGGACTGCCAGTGTCTATACGAGGGCTGTTTGATAAGTACCCGTTTTCAAATGTTATTCTTATCACTGGCTGAAAATATGTATACGAAGGTTTTAATGCATCCTTTATGGGTCAGAAAAGGTATAAATATATCACAGCATTCTTTTGTTTTTTTTCGTTTAACGGCTGTTGAAGGTCAGAATTCGATTTCAATTTGCAAATATGGAGAAAGAACAGTTTCGTTTGTAATTCCATTTCTGTTTTTGGAAGGAAAACCATGTGAAGAGATAAAAGTATAGATACAAGGTGTTTACAAGGATAATACACCTTCTATGACAACAATCAGATATTGGCAGACGGGGCAGACCATCCGTCTTTAACGAAGACCGTTCAGGCCGCCCTATTGAGGTGACTACGGAACAGATGGTCAAGAAAATTTAAAATATCGTATTAACCGAGCGCCGAATAAAGCTTAGAGAAATTGTTGACACTATTAATGTTTCAATCGAGTGGGTACAATATATTTTAAAAAACAAATTAGGGATGAAAAAGGTATCTGCGGGATGGGTGCCGCGTTTGCTCACAGAGGAACAAAAGCTTGTCCGAGTGACCACTTCGAAGCAACGTTTAGCAAAGTATGGAAGCAATTCTGATGAGTTTCTGCTTCGTTTTGTGACTGTGGACGAAACGTTGATTCATAACCATACCCCAGAAAATAATAAACAGTCAGCAGAGGATCTTAAAATGCGAATCGGCTCCAAAGAAAGCAAAGATCGTTCCATCGGCCGGAAAGGTCATGGCGACCGTGTTTTGGGACTCACAAGGAATCATACATAATGATTACTTACAAAAAGAAAAACGATAACAGGGCAATACTACGAAAATTTCTTGAGCGAATTTTATTCTGTTTAAAGGAATGAACGACCCCAATTAACAAAGAAAAAAGTTCTTTTCCACCACGACAACGCACCAGCTCACTCGTCGCTCACCTTATTCACTCTATTCTCCAGACTTAGCCCCATACGGCTTTTTTTAATTCCCAAACCTAAAAAAATGGCTCAAATGGATTTGCGTCAAATGAAGAGGTCATTGCCGCCACAGAGGCCTATTTCGACGACTTTCCGAAATCTTATTTTTTGGGTGGCTTATTAAAGCTATAATACCGCTGGAACGAGTTTATAGAGCTAAAAGGTGACTACGTAGAAAAATAAATATACGTGTCCAAAAAATACGTTTTTTTTTTTTTTTTTAAACACGGGTACTTATCAAACAGCCCTCGTACGATGTCGCGTTCCTTTGAAATAATAAGCCTGCTGTAGCTAGTTTTACTACGGAGGGGTCTCTGTACCATTCATTTGGTGTGACATTTAGACCTCTGGCTAACACAATGGCGCCATCTAATAGTTATTTGTTATACAAGGGTGCAAAGTTGTATTTTACCCGCGAGTGTTTCAACACACGAGAAGTAAAATACATTTGCACCCGTGTGTAACACAAAACTTTTCTCCTCACTGTAGCGAGGAAAGCGCAACATGCAAAAACAGCTCATAAAAATAAATCTTCATCACTGGAATCACTATCTTTTTTTACGATATTATGACAGAAAACTCTGGTGAGAAAAAAATTGTTGACAGTGTTGACATTTTTGACGATGCGTTTTGAAATAGCATCGACTCAACATGTACGTGCAGAATTATATTCAACATCATTATAAAAAAACAAATGTTTCTCATAGAATTTGAAGGGCCATTAAGTAAAGTTAACTTGGTATTTTGTATTGAATTCTCAAACCATTTATCATTTATTTAACGATGATGAATATCGAACGAATCATTATTAAGAGCGTTTTACGTTTTGTTATCTGTAAAAAACTACTTGAACACGCTCCACTCCAAGGTCAAATTACTTTCCCCACTAGGGGAAAATTTATTTTTTCTTTCAGTTCATAGATGGCGCTATTGTGTTAGCCAGAGGTCTAAGTTTCATACAAAATTAATGGTACAGAGACCTCTCTAGTGAAACTAGCTACAGCAGGCTCATTATTTTACAGGAACGCGACATTGAATAGCCATTGGCAATCTTCTTGGTTTTATAGTCCTTGGTTTGTTCCAAATCACTTTCATGGTTATATTTTATCGAATTTGATGGCGTTTTCGGTTATTCGGTAGAAGTACGGGACCGCTACCATCACCAACTAACTCAGAAATACTACCGAAATCTACAGCCAATGGGGCCTCAGCGGATTCTTGACCCGCGATAGCCCTCATTAATAAAAACCGGCCAAGTGCGAGTCCGACTCGCACACGAAGGGTTCCGTACCATTATCTATAAAAACGTAAAGAAAATTATGTCTGTTGAATGGGAGCCCCACTTAAATATTTATTTCATGCTGTTTTTAGTATTTGTTGCTATAGCGGCAACAGGAATATATCATCTGTGAAAAATTCAACTGTCTAACTATCACGGTTGATGAGATACAGCCTACTGACAGACGCTTGAATAATGACCCTTAAGGTTGATGCACACGTAACCGCTTCCGCACCGGATCTGCACCGCCTTAACACGAGCCGTTCAGTAATCTTTGTAAGAAACTCCACACTTTAACGCACACACATCGGAATCAGAACAGCATCGCCGGCGCATTGCTTTTTTTATACGACAAGAAAGGCAAGCGAGCAAGTGGCTACTACTACTACTGCCCATACACACCCGCAACTTTGGGGGGTTTGCCAACCTAGAGAGCTAAGATGAAATGCCTCTTGTGACCGTAATTACATCGGCTGTCTTACTCTCCACACCGGAACACAACAGTGTAAGCTCTGCTGCTTAGCAGCAGGATTAGCGAGTGAGATGGTGGTGCTTTTGTCCCGGTGCCGAGCGTTTGCGACAACCTTTATAAACAATATCATCATCGTCATGTAATTGTATATGTAATAATCATAATAACGTTAATGTGATGTTTGTGTGGCAACGTTGCATGCGAACCGGACCAGCCGCGAGAATCTCGGCGTGCGTCGAAGGTACAATACAATAACCGCTAATCACATTCAGTCTGGCTACGGACCAACCACCCTCTGGACACCAAATGTCAGGGCGAACGTTTCCGAAGCGCAAGATTTTGCTAGAATATATTGACTACGTGACAAAAACCTAACCCCCTCCCCCGCCCCAGTGACTAAGCGTGGTATTTTGAAGACCCACCCCCCTAAACGGGTCACATAGTATGCGTATGTTCCCCAACACCAACTAACACGAACGTTTCAGAAACGCAAATGCTCATTTGCACCTATAAATCTCTCTAGCCTCGGATCGCGGCTCACTTTCGACAAGCGATATGACAAGCTGTGAACCAATCACGACGCATTCCCCCGGCCCGCTCACCGCGGCTTTTTTCGTAATAACTTTCCAAGTAAATTATAGAAGATGCCTAAACGGGTCACGTAGTATGGGTACGTTCACTAATGATAAAAATATCCACGCATAAAGCCAAACTTTAAATAAAATTAATAATGCATTATCTGATTTGACCCTCTTGGATTGTATAAAGTGTTTCAACACAATGTTGTCGGCGTTACAGGAACATCGCAGCTCGCAGATGCACATGGAGATGGAAGATGACTCTACGTCGATGCGCTCGGCCGAGACTCCAGATGTCAAAAGTTAGTACTGTCACAGATAATGGTATTACAGACCTGCTGCAGTACAGATCAGGGATTCAACATACAATGACAATGCAAAGAAAAATTCGTTAAGCAGCTGGACTTGAACCAGCAACCTCGGTAATCCGTACCACGCTCCACCAATTAAGCTATACTTAACGATGGTGTACCTAAGGAATTTTTCAAGCTGAGGAGAGATCTTCCAAATAAAATATGACACAAGGCATTGAAAAATTCGTTAGGTACACCATCGTTAAGTATAGCTTAATTGGTGGAGCGTGGTACGGATTACCGAGGTTGCTGGTTCAAGTCCAGCTGCTTAACGAATTTTTCTTTGCATTGTCATTGTATGTTGAATTTCATTCTATGAATGTTTCATAAAAATAAAAAACAAAAATAATCAATAAATCGATTATTTTCATTCAGATCAGGGATGTTGCGGATAATTGCCTTAACAACACCATGGACTTCGGGTTAGCGCTTGAAAACGTCCGAACCAAAAGACGGCCTCGTTCGTTCGTAATTCCTCACTTACCGCCCTTAAAACACAATGCACGTACTATTCCAGCTATTATTGCTGTATGAAAACGAAGCGTCGTATTGACATTTGACGCTGTCAATACACATGGCGGTGTGTGCGTGCCAATCTATTCACATCAATAACTTACCAACAACACCATGAACTTCGGTTTAGCGCTTGAAAATGTCCGAACCAAAAGACCACTAATCGAGCGTCAGTCAGTCTTAGTTTGATCGAACGACCGTGAAAAATGCCGTGTTGCACTGGGACACATTTTTCGTGAATTTTTTACTATACCCAAAGTCCATGGTGTTAGCAAGGCAATGTGGCCGATGCAGATTTTTCAAAATCCGTGAATGCGGATATATTCAGACTCACATGCGGATGTCAGATACATGCACAGTAAAGGCAGAAAATCAGTAACCTAACCACCTTAGAAAAGTTGAAAAACCCCCGATATTGTCATTTCAAAACGGGTGAACCGGTTTTAATGAAACCTTAGCTAAACCATCTCGATTAACTAG